>JALLAU010000023.1:0-27186 GCA_036939495.1 Thalassiosira hispida | reverse complement strand
ACGGTGACTACTCGGGCTTCGTTCATATCCCATGTACTGGGCAATATTCAATTTCCAAGACTCTCGCGCCCGATGTGAAAGCTTTTACGTGGACGCCATGGCTATGTTGTCCCAACTGCCACCAAGATTACCAGAACGAGCTTGCACTCGGAACTCGGAATGGCAAATGCATTGCATTCGTAGAGGAAAACCCCTTCATCAAGAATCAACCATTTCATATTGAGGCTCTCGCTGTTAAGTTGGTTGCGCTAAGTAATGTGACTGAGAGTATAACGTATACTAATGGCATTGACTGGATTGGATGTAATATGGACGAACAAGATAAACCAGACCACCCAACGCACAAACGATTGAGGTAAGAAAAACTGCAATAAAATTCTCTCCATGATTGGTCAAGTGAGGTCGAGGCAAAATCTATCAGATGAAGAAAAAAGGGCTGCGTACAACATGAGATCAGGGCTAGGAAAGAACTTGATCAAAGGACAAAAGAAAGTATCAAGAGCCTTGGGGCAGTTCGAAAAGTGTCGCGAAATGAGCGAGGAAATAGGGTACACTATTGGTGTTCAAATTTCTGAAAGTGATATTTCTCGAAGCTATGGAACAATTTTGAACAAGGCGGACGAGGAGAGAAAGTGCAAAAACTCTACAATAAACGAGTGAAATATTGGGGGTCGACTGCCATCAGATCTGGTATATATGGCAAGTGTCCTGAGGAATTCTTATCACGCAATAGAGGCTGAAAGAATGCTAAAGAAGCTAGCTTCGATATGTCGACGTGTAACTGAAAGTGCAGAATCATGTTTACTGGCATATCAACGCCGTGGAGTGTTAATCCGATGCGTCAATACGTACAATAACAAATTCCAACGGATGCAGTTTGGGGCACTTCAATACAAAGATGGGAGGTTCAGGGGCCAGTTCGACACCGAAAGAATGATCGAAGTTGTTTTGTTGCTGCTGCAGAAATAGTTCGTCTAGTATTGGGCACACCTGTCATGTGCCGTAGTCTGAAGAGAACAAAGCATCCTAACTTATTCCATAGTCACCATTTTAATATGAGGAATTCCATCTTCAAGATAGGATTCACTAGCTCGAAGAAACCCCAACTTTTCATAATACCCTTTGAGATGTTCTTGTGCAGAAATGGTAATCCCCCCTTTACCAAATTCATCTTCGCAACATTTCATAGCTTTCATCATTAACTCACGCCCATTCCCTTTTCCACGAATTGCAGAGCTTGTAAGAACCCTACCAATGGATGGGCTATCATAACTCTCACCGGCAGGAAGGATTCTAGCATAGGCTACCATTTGATCATCGAATGTCCCATAGCAGTGAATTGCTGTTTGGTCTTTATTGTCACAATCTTGGTATATGCAATCCTGCTCGACTACAAAAATTTCTGCCCTCAGCCTCAGTAATTCATACAGTTCTCCTACTGATAGCTCAGCAAACGTTTTGATATGCCAAGTGATGTCGCTTGCACTATTTTTGTCGGGATTTCTGCGTTTCTTCCCGACCCTCCTTTCGGATTGTTCCCAACCGGGAGGGAGAGCTGGGCTCGGACTCGCCATTCGCTGTGATGATAAACGATGAGACGGTGCAAATGCAGAAACACGTCTTGCGTAATTGTATTTTTTTGATCCCAACTTTCGCCTACAAATCAAGTGAACGTTGCTAGAACTGGTTGAGCCTGTGGCTTTGGAGCATGCTACTATTAAAGCAATTATGGATTGGAGTAGGGTCGATTGAAGCATGCTGGTGATCTGGCGCTGGCGGCGAAGTGGGGTGATGATTGATGATGTACGATCTCCTGTATGTGCATGAGGTACGATATTATGCTCACTACTCACTATTTATCATGGTGAAATTGATTGAATGATGATAAAAAAATGATGACCATGCGTGGAGGACCATGCATGATTTTTTTTTTGATCGACATTTATATTTCAGATTTCTACATACACGTAGGAATAGATGTACGTAGTATCGTATGTATCTGTAGTATCATGTTGTATGATTTCTTTCTTAGTTTATTAGTTGCACAGACAACACCAACGCAACATTTAAACTGCCTGGTAATACTTTACTCAAAGCAGAAGATGATGGAAACCAAGCCAGAACGGACGAGCAAAATGGTTCTCCGAGCATACTCCTGAAGGGTATGTATGCTACATTTGAACAATTCAGGAACGGATATTATTTTTGAATGCATTAGATGCATCCAAAGAAAAATTACTTCAGCACTGAAAAGCTCACACATCCATGTACAAAATAATAAAGTCATTACTACTACTCCTTTACTCTCATTTCTTGTTTGATGTCATAGTTAGTAATAACAGCTTTGTGATGTTGGCTACCTACAAATTAAACAATTTTGTCCTACTCTTCACTCTTGTTATCTGCATGTTTCAAACAAGGAGTTGGGAGTGTTGGTCCTAGTCTGTCTTAGTGGATATATTATTCACTAGCACTTGGAAGTTTTTGAAATAGATGGTAGCATATCCTGTTGGTTGGTTGGTATCACACAACATCTTCTGACATGCATTGCAACCAATACGACTCAACTGGTGTGGTGATACGGCAATCTCTCTCTCTGGAGGGGAAACATTCAAGTCTCAAGTGAAAGCAATAATTCCCGCGTCGCAACCATTCAGATGTATTTCTTCTTCTCCACATTACAAAACACATTTTCTCAATGGTTATCCTGACGTTTTGACATTTATTTGTTTCATTCCCTCTTGCCAACTGTGCGGAGACTGACTCCACTATACTTTCGAGTCTCATCTAAAAATGTAGACCCACTTCCAATCTTACAAGCACCACCACGCAGTGGCAAATCATGCGGCGGATCCGGAAGCGCATTCAGCGTATGAGTATCGGCAAATAAAAGAGTACACTTCTCTTCTTTTAGTACTTCAAGCGTAGCCGCGGCTCGTTCAGAAGGAACACCGCACCCCTGAATACCGCCCACGGCAGGGAGCACAGCTGTCGCACCCTGGCTAAATACTGAGCATATTCCCGAACCTATTCCAAAGGCATGGCAAAGCGTAATGGATATACAGACCTTGTCATCAGCGCACATGCTTAATTCAAATGCCGCATCCTCGCCCTGTTCCAAGGCCTGCCGGTTTGTATACGGAGCCGCTGGAGAATTGTACAAGGCATGAGTTGTGTCTGGGTCCAGTTCTGGAAACGATTCCTGATGAAATTCCTCCAGTCCCCCGTTGTGGATGAGATCCTGCAAAAATTCACCGCTCAGATAAGGAACAGTCAGGTTGGTTTCTGCCAGAAATCCAGTATCGTTAGCGCAAACAGCACCTTTGATTTTGGGAAATTTGGCCATCCCCTCAAAATTCTTTGCTGTGGCATATGCTACGCCAAGGCGGTTGCATGCAATCTGCAGCAAGAGATTCTCTGACACATTTGGCAAGTCGCTGATTAGGACATCGTTTCGACCGTAACCGTACATCGATAGAAATCCGGCAAGGGCGTTAGATGTGACGGATAGCTGTTCGTAGGTGAATGTCTGCGATTGAAACGGGGACCTCAGCGCGATGCTCGAAGGTGCTCTGGATGCCACAGCCTGGACTAGCCCAGAGATACTTTTTGCCGTGTAGGTCATTGGTGCAGTTCCGGTCTGTAAGCAGAGGTATGACAATCAGTGAAGGTTGTTAGAGCTGGTTGCGAGCCTGTGGCTTTCAGTGAGATGAGATGGATTGTAATTAAAGCGCATCGATCTAGAGTCGGTAGCAAGTTTTGATAGCAATCTTATTTTATCCACCTACTATCACGCCTGCCGCATCGCTTGGCACCTCTATTTCTCAACGGTCAGCGATGCAGGCGCGTTTTCGGTGGCATTTGTTTAGTTTTCTCACTAGCTAACGTAGTATCTAGCAGAGGCGTCTAGTAGCGAGCGTGTGCGTGGGAATCAGTTCGTGTGAATAACCGCAACCACTAACAACACACAAGCAAAATCGAAAATATAAATCAACCATGAGCTCCGCGTATGATACCTGCCCCGATTGGGCGCCAGCATTGTAAGTAATGTCGTGTATTTATCGCGGCTGGGCGGTTAAGCGAAGGATGTGGCTGCTGGTATTTTACCATAGGGGAGCGATCGGTGGCGCTGAAAGTCGAACGGCCGGAAAGTAGCATTTCTGCACGCGAGTTCCATCATCATTGCCTCAATAATCATTGTCAATCTCTCATATTCATTCCTCCCCCCTCCTTATCCCTCTCCCTCTCGTCATTTATCGGTAGTGGTTACATTGGTGCCGCATCATGCATGATTTTGGCCAACTTCGGCTCGGCATGGGGAACATGGCAAGCAGGACTCGGCGTGTGCAAGATGGGAGTGGATTACCCAAAGGGTGTGATCAAGAATATTGTCCCCATCGTCATGGCGGGTGTCTTGGGTATTTACGGCCTCATCGTGGCAGTCATTTTAACGCAATCAATCCGCCCCCCGGCCAATGGCGGGTATACTAGTTATTCACAGTACACTGGATATGCGCACATGGCCGCTGGTCTTTGCTGTGGAATTTCCTGCCTTGCGGCGGGTGGGACTATCGGTGTGATTGGAGATGCGGGTGTGCAGGCCTATGGTCTCCGGGCATCGGGGGGAAAGCGCTCTTGGGCCGAGGAGAGTGAAGGAGGTGGTGGTGATGGTGTAATGGGTGGAAACACTGAGGCCATGAATACGGAAGGAGCGAATAAATTGTATGTCGGATTGTTGATTATGCTCATTTTTAGTGAGGCTTTGGCATTGTATGGGCTTATTGTTGCGCTTATTTTGAGTCAGCATTCATATGTATGCGAATAAATGGAGGTAAAAGAGCGTTCCCTCTCTTATGATTGAGCTAATAATTGCAGCAATGAGGGGGGGTTCGGATATGCCAAGCAATGCCTTGGTAGTATTAGATAGATAATACTGTGACTTCAATAGATTTATGTTAGTGCTTAGATTTATTGGATTTGCTAAGTTCATGAAAAGCAGTAATCATTGAATGTATTGGGACAAAAGGGTGGGGTAGGTCAACAAAACTGTGTGGCCTTGTCTTGATTATTGTGAGGGGAAAAGCAGTCTAAAAATAATGCAAAAAAGTAGGCAGGCACAACCTTAAACCAGGCAACAACCAACGAAACCGCATGGCTAGAACAAGAAGTCAGATCTCTTTCATTATCTTGTGTATGTCCCTATCTGCCTATTGAAAGATGTCAATAATTGATGATACGGTATGAAGGTCATCATTGTCATGGTGAAGCTGGGTGAAGTCAAAAAATATAAATCAACATCTGCCTTGATAAGAGCAAAACATAGTTCATACAGTTCAGCTCTCGTACCTACGATACATCATGAACATCAATCTAAAGCCACTAAGAATAGATTTAGTATGATGTGTGTAAAAGAGAACTTTAATTCTTAACTTATAAATGTGAATTCTATATCCTCAAATACCCCCAGTTTTCAATTACCCCAACACATCATCAAAGAAGAGAGAAAAAAGTGTTCTACAGTTCTCCAGCACGCCACATTGCCTTCAGGTCGTCAGAAAGGTTCTTGGAATAAAGCTTGAATGCTGATCCCAGTTGCACTCGATTCAACTCATCTTCTTCTTGGAGTACATCATCGTAATGAACCAACCACTCACGTGTCTCGAGGTCGTAGTCCTTGACAGTACCCGAGAATGTATCGATTCCTTTCTCTACGGCTACGCGCTGTCCAATGAGTGATCGAGGTCCAGTGGTGGCTTCCTCTTCTTTCGTCTCGGATTGCTCAACAACTTGAGGAGCATCTTCCTTCACCGTCTCGTTTTGGGCAACAACTTCTTGAGGCTGCTCTGGAACAGGCGCCTTGGGCTGCGAAAGTACAGCAACGCATCCTACTAGACATAGGATCACCAACGAATCTGGCACGTTAACATCGAAGCCAGAGTAGGAATAGATTGGTAGGGAAGGAACAATGACACCGTAGCTATTCATCAACTTGGTAGCGAATGATGTCATGGTCAACGCCGAACCCGAGAGGACCCATCCAGCTGGACTTTGGGCTCCAAAGGCAATGGAATATACCGCAATGGTGACCAACCAAAGTCCAAGGATGGCACATGGTACATGTTCAGAGGCCAGGTCCATTCCGCTTTCAGGGCCAAACTCAAGAGTCCACCAATCGAGGCCAAGCATCATGATGACGGCAAAGGCGAGAGTCCACTGAATGAGGATCGCTTGGAAGAATGCGGGTGTAAGTGGGAGAAGATTCCCAATCATAGTAGTCTTTTTCTCGGTAGTAGACTCTTCGTTTGCTTCGTCTTGTTTCGTATCTTCCTTCACTTCAGTCTTCGGTTCATCCTCCTGGATCTCCTCTTCTTGGGTGCTGCAATTTATGATGAAACAAAAGTAGAATAACAAGTATGAGATAGGTACATCATGATACAATTTTTGTCACCATGATACAATCTAACAAAGTCAAATGCAAACTCACGTTTCAGCCTCTACCTCCGCCTCCTTGACTTCATTCTCAACAGTCTCTTCCTCTTCCTCTGCAACTGATTCCTCTTTCTCCACCTCTTCAACTGCAATATCTTCCTGCGCAACTTCTTCTTCTACTTCTTTCGCCTTCATTTTTTCGGGACTCTTCTCTTCCTCGAGCCTAGGCTCCTCCACAGCCTCCACCTCGGGCTCTTCAACCTTGATCTCGAGCTCGGGCTCCTCTTCCGCTTCCGCCACTGGCTGAATCGTCTTCCTTCGGCTTTTCCTTGTAGGAGCCTTGGTAGCCTTGGCCGTAGTCGGAGCACTTGCAGTACTGGTATTCACCGTACGCCTTCTCGATGACCTTCGAGTACGAGTACTGATGCTGACATCATCATCGTCCAACTGAACAGTGGCATCAGTAGCCTCGCTTACGTCATCATCGTGATCGTCCGCGGCCAAGGCAGCAGCGACCACCCTCGAAGTGCCACGACGTCTCGCACTCCTCCTCGTCGTGATCGTTGGAAGCTTGTCAACCACGTCCCTCGTTTCTTCCTCTTCGACATCGCTAATATTCTCATCGGGCTTGGACTTTTTGGCATCATCCTCCTCCTCGTCGACACCATCCGTCTTCCTCTTGCGATCGGCGGCCCATTCCTTGGCTCGGGAAAGTGACTGCCTTCGAATCTCGGCCTTGGACTTCTTGATTGCTGGAGACATGTTTGGATCCCCTTCGTCCTCGGGAGAGCGTTTCTGTGGAGGGAGTAGGAGTTCGTTTGCTTTCGCCATGCTGATGGTGTTATTATCAGGTTATTATGATGTTGTTTTGTGTTGTTGGCTGTTGGTGTGAAAAATGAATGGGGTAAACTGTGACATGTGATGTGCGAGCTGATTTGGGTGAGAATCGCACAACGAAACAGGGAATAAAATCATGGGGTGACACATTTTGGGATTCCAAATCTTTAGCGCCGAGAAAGAAGTCATGTCAAATTTGTAACCCCATAACACTCCCGTTGTGACCGTTGCAACTAGGAACCCCATTCAAATTTCTCGGGCGCGCGCGCCTCATTCAAATTTCTTTTCTCTTTCTGAATAGGAAGGACATGTCGTGTTTTTGACTTGGCCGCCATCATCAGCCACACAGGAAACATCACTAACAAACTAAAACCACAAGAAGGTGATGCTGACTGACAAACAAAAACAATAAGGGAATTTTATAAAAGAATAAGTCTAAAAGTAGTTGGCAATAGAATTCTGTCATATCCGTGACTATTATAATGGGTTTCGTCAAAGACGGCAAGAAGCGTCTTCGCTCCATCTCCCTTCCTCGACGCAAACCAAAGGCATCGGCATCGGCGGCACCGCAAACGCAAACAGAGGGTCAATCGTGGAACTATCTTGTGACGGCCAACCCTAAAGAATACACCGATGGCAATGAGAAACCACCCCGTTCTGGCAGCACAGTGGACACCGCATCCACAAGTTTAGAAACGGACAATGGTACCACCTCGGGCCAACAGATGGGATGGGGATGGCTATTAACATCCTGCTGGGGGACCTCCCCTTCTGCAATGATTGACAATACTACTATTGACGCGGGGGATATATCGTATGAAACTAGCTATGATGGGACGGGGGATGCGTCGGAACCGTCATTGTCGAGAGTGGATCAGGTCCTTGAATTGGATGAGATGAAGATGAAGTCAGATGACATTTCTGATATTACCTCAGCCGCTAGTGTTGATGATGATGATTCCGAGATGGAGAGTAAAGATTCTGCTGAGATTGAGAGTAAATCAAATTGCAAATCACAAGAAGATGCTGCGAGTGCTGGTCGTCACGTAGTAGAGGGGGGGAATAATTGTAGTTGGTGGTCGTCAGGGAAATGAGGCAGTATTATTTGTCTGCAAATGTGTCAAAAGGGATGGTGAAAAGAGCCATTGTAACCCCACCTATGTCCAAAGCTTTTTATGTTTTCATTTCAGTGTGGTGTAAACTTTTTATGTTTTCATTTCAGTGTGGTGTAAAAAAGAGGGAAGGTTAAAACAAGTTGTTCAGCATCAACAAGCAAGAAAAAATGAGAGAGATGTGATATTATGTAAAATAATATGTTGTGTTAAATGTTTTAAATCATGAACACTTTTTCTAGAGGGACTTTTTTTATATTCTTTCTAGAGGGGAGGGGGGGGTTATTTGTTTTGGCATTGTATGTGATAGAGTTAGACAGTTCTTCTGAGAGGTAGTTATTAATTTGTTGTATCTACCTACATGCATTAAAAAGGAAGTGCATTGAGAGTCAAAGGGGATATCTAACAAATAATGCTGATTCTAATCTCGGTCTTTCTCTAATAAGCCAAACTAAGATTCCAGCACATGGAAAAAATTCACCCAATACAGACACTGGTGCATATCCAACCCATTAGAGAACGGTTGTATGATTTAAATGCTTTTTCTGCTTGGTATGAATGCTTATATAATAGTCACAACATTATTTAAAGCAAAGCCTAAGCGAAATGTTTTGTATAGATTGCAATGCAGTAAAAAGAGCTTTGGAGTTTGGATAATAAGACTCTCTATGATGTTGAAAGACTAGGGAATAGTCATAATGGCGTAGTGTGGTACAAGGAGGGTCAACCATTGCTTCTGGTTCTGAGGGCTGCCAACACCTTTGTTGGGCACATGGGCCAGGCTTGGCAAGTTTCCGATGGCGACTACTAACCCCTGAAAGTCATCACACCACACCCAAACATGCAGAATCAATCTGCTGTTTTTTGGCAAGAGCCAGCAAGGTGAGCCCCTCTCTGCATGTCAAATGTATTGCAGTGTGATATGTAAGGAGGGTCTGACATTGCCACTAAGGTCTGCCAAAAACTTTGAAGGGTACATGTACCATGTTTGGCAAGCTTCGTGTGGCGCCCTCTACTAACCTTGCTGGAGTCATTACATCACATCCAAATACCCAGAATCAATCTGCTGTTTTTTTTGCTTACCAAGACTGGTGAGCCCCTTTTGGCAGTCAAATGGTGCAGTGTATTGTGATGTTGTGAGGAGGGCCATATATTGCCTATGGTGGCTGTTAACACATTTGCTGGTCACATGGGCCAGGCTTGGTAAGCTTCCGCCGCCGGTTTCTACTAAGTTGGAAGCTGCCATACCACACCCGAACACCAAGAATCAATCTGCTCGTTTTTCGGCTAGAGCAAAGACAGGGGATCCCAAGATCAGCATGTCAAATGGTGCTGCAGTAATGTGAGGAGGGTATCATAAGATTGCATATGAAGGATACCGGCATGCATTCCTCGCTCGCTGTGAACGCTCTGCCGTTGAGGAATCAATCTGCTGTTTGTTTGGCTGGTGCCCAGTAAGTCAGCGGAGACCCTCTCCGCACATCAGGTCCGGCATTGCCTCTGTGGGCTGCCAAAACCTTTGTGTAGGTGCATTTGGCCAGGCTTGGCTAGGACTAGCTTCTGTTGACAATTACTAACCTTGAAGCCATCACACCACATCCAAACACCTCAAATAAATCTGCTGTTTTTTTTCATCAAGAGCCAGCAAGTGGGGCCCCTCTTAGCATGTCAAATGTCAAATGGTGCAGTGTGATTGAAGATGGATCAACGATGGCAGTCAATCCGCTGGTTTTCCGGCTAGAGACTCAGCCAGACAGGAACGCCCCTCTCCGCACGTCAAATGGTGTACTGTGATGTAAGGAGAGTAAACCACTGCAACGGAGGGCTGCCAAAACCTTTGTTGAGTCCATATATAATGGGCCAGGCTTGACAAGCTTCTGCTTTCAAATACAAAACTGGAAGTGATCACACCACACCCAAACATTTATCCCCCTCGTGAGTTTTGACATAGATAGTAGACGCTAGAGTAAACCAAAGTTTCCCCCATTTCTGTATGCTGATACCCCCTGACTCAGGTCAGGCTAGCCTATATATGTATCCCCGGCTGGGGGTACTTAATTGTACAAGACGACACAACGAACAACGATTTGAAGATTTTATATATATATATGTGTATGTGAACTGGTTTCGCGTTGCCGTGTAACTCAAAGCCATGCTTGATAGGCTGTTGGCATCATGCTCAGATTTTCTGCACTGGTAGCAGCATCAACGAGAGATCTCACTTTGATATCGATCGGATCGGGGTTGGGATTGGTAGCTTCAGCGGCAGCATCCTCCACTTTTCTTAGTGAACATTCCTCAAACCGATCTTGGACGAACCGCACATTGCTCCATATTCTATCTGAGAGCTGACGTTCCACCTCTTGCATCTTTTGGTCATTCTTGGCAGAGGACTTGGATATATACCAAGCCATGACATCATCTCTCAATAGCAAGTGAAGTATGGGCTCCAATATACTTCGTTTTGAATGCATTACTGATGAGATGTTGGCAAATGATGGAACAAATACACCCTCAAGCAGAAATGGCCCGATAAATTCAGTAATATTTCTTGTCATGCGAAATGGTATGTCGTGCTTTTCCAATAATCCGTGATTGTATTGGGACCTGAAATCTTGCGAGAGCATTTTTCCTGTGGCGTTGCAGAATGCAAATCTGTTGGGAGTCCTTTCGACTATTGCAAATGCATACTGAAGCAGGGAGTTTCCTGCCAGCTGAGAAGCAAACACTTGGCGGAATTGAAAAAGGTGTTCAGTTGAGGGAATTATCTCCATCATGTATTTTGACAAAACATTCGGCAGGACAAGTCTTTGACAGATTTCTTGGTAGACTTCTAGCTTGGCATCTTTCATCACTTGAGTCCGCCTGTCCTCTTCAATTTTTCCAATATCACCGAGGCGTGACGCAACTTTTTCCTGGAAATATGACATCAGCTTGCTACTATTGGGTCCTTGCACATGGCAGAAGGCAGAATCCAATGACTGATGGGACGATTCAATGGCACTCATCCTCATCCGCTGGGCAACAGGGATTACCACGCTGGGAATGGTAGTCAAACACCTTCTACAAGCTCGAGTATCTCTGTGAAGTACTTTTCCCATGAGGTGATTCACTTGAGCTGCCCGCTCATCAGTCCGTATCCAGTATGGCATGGCGAGTTGCAACAAAAAGTTGTATGCCTTTCCATCGCTTCCAATCATGGTTATTCGATGCACATGCTGTTTGGTATCACTGCTGGTAAGTTCTAGCGTTTGTTCAAAGCGTACCAGCTTGGCATGAAGTTCGGGGAATGGTCTGGAATCTAGTATGCTGGATGAAGTCGGTGCGTATTGCCCTGGAATTTCAATCATTGCGGATCCTCCCCCAGTATGACCACCAAGGCCTTCAGAGTTAGCTGCATTCAACACAGCTTGTGAGCTAGCCGCTGCAACCAACACAGCTTGTGAGCTATTTAGTACAGATGACTTTTTTACTCTGAAAAGATCATTATCAAGTGCTTTTTGAGCAGCATCATGCTGCAAATTGGATGTGGTTAGTGACTTTGATTCACATGCTCCGGCCCATAGATCTGGGGCCTGAGACGAAAACCACGATAGTGAGGGTGAAACCTCTTGTAGGTTAGACGTTCTGGGAACACGAGAGATTCCTAGCTCGAGCATTTTTTTCCACTTTTGAAGTTTCGCCACAAGATCATCTCCATTTAATCCTTCTTCTGGAAAGTCACTGGGGAGAGAGAGGAAAGAAGAATGGTGAATGATTTGTTGGCATAATGTGATGAAAAGCATGGGATTAGATCATAGGGAGATGTGGAAGAGTTCGACATGAAATACATGTGTGCAGAAAGAACATCCAAATTTGGAACAGAGGAATCTGTCCATCACCACAAAAATCACTCTCTCAATCTATCCATTTCATTTCATCTATAACAAACAATTACAATAACTCACCGCCTGAAAAGGCTCCCATATTTTGCTTGGAACAAGGCTGCTTTCCTTGTGGTAGAGCTATCCGGCCTATCTCTGTTGAAGTTGAAAAATTTAGTCCTGGCAGTGTAGTATGGCAGCAGCAACCGTGAGACTTGCAAAGTAAGGCAGTAAGATGAAAAACACAAACTGACTTACCCCAGCATCATCAATGTCTTTGTGCAGGCATCCATCTGACCCGATGTCTCTACGCCACTGTTCCTGCTTGTTTTGTATTCTGGCTTTGAAGCCTTTTGGAGCAGAGCAGCTATCGAGTGAAGTAGCTCGGCCTCATAACTAGGCCTGAAACGAACGATTAGATCTTCCAGGATAGATTCAAGTTTAATCCACAGAACTGGGTGAGCTTTCCTTAGATTTGACATAAACTCCTCTGCTAGTCTGGATGATGATTGCGTATCATCGTCATTCGAGGACGAGGCTTTTTGTCCCTTCGATCGCTCAATGTCACGGCGTTCCAAGTAAAAAGACCGAAGAGAATAGTATAAAGCTTGAGGGTGATCTCTCAATATTCCGATAATGACGGCCTTCATGGCCCGAGCTTCCACGCGACAGAGACTTGACAGTAGCTGAGGTACCCACGGTAGCCAAACCCAAGATGGTAACACAGCACTACGTGTCTCAAAGGTTCGACAAAGGTTCCCAAAAGTTGGGCCGTCCTTTTCAAGCATTGATAAGCAGTACGGAAGATGGTCACGTGATTGCTCATTTGGATTGCATCGAACTGCCTCGAGGCTGGGGTGTTTTGTGAATGAAACTATCAGACAATAATGACAATAATTGTGACAATGACAACATTCACACACAAATACTTACAAACAGCCCATTGCTTGAACTAAATATAGGCCCGTTTTCTTTGTCAACTCCTTGCTATCAGCCTTGTCGTCGCTAGCTTGTTTGCGTGTGTCGTCTGATAAAGATGCACAGAGAAGTCCCCAGTCTACCCACGCCCTGGCATAACTGGGGCATATCTGAACGGCATGACAATATGCCTGATTACTTTTTGGCTTTTCATTCAGTTCATTGAAGAAATATGCTGTGTGGGGAAGGAAAAGGAAAGATGAGGGAGTAAGATAAATGGCGTGTCGACGTGACGATGTGCATTATTCGCTTGCGCGACGGACCTTTCAGACGAAAGATCTCAGCTTTCTGACGAGAGTCAAAAAATGAAAGATTTGTAGAGTTCACCAGCGCCAATCCGCCCTTCAACGATTCCACTGTTGAGTATTGGCAGTGAACAACTAGCTCCCTCAGTTTCAAGAAGGCATAGTCTACACCAATAAAGCCATCTGTGAGGCTGTTCAAAGAAAAGGCTGCTACCTCCTTCAAACCCTGCTTTCTTGCTGCCCTCCCCAACGAAATACATGCAAAAGGACGGTCATGGAGGTTGGAAATTGTATTTGGGTCAGCCCACGAAAAATGTGAGGCGATGGCGTCAAAAATCTGGAAACGCCATAGAAAGATGTCATCCCACTCAGAAACGCGTTCAAATGAGTTTGGGAGTCTCTGTCGCCATGAATTGAGCACGAGTTTCAGATCAGGAATTGTCCTCCTGGCTGAATGACCAGAAGCTTCTACCAAGATCTGGCCTGTCTCTCGAAGTTCAAGCATCCTCTGAAATTGTTGAAAAAGGTTGTTGTGGGTGTTTCTACCTGCTCCAACTGAAGGCAAAAGCTTCCACTGATAGACTGTCCAAGGAGCAAATAAGATTAGTGAGGTCTCAAATGATACCAAAAACAGTACAAATTAAAGAATAATGAAATCACTCACGGCATAACTGGGCAGTCTGGGCATGCAAGTTGTCTATCACATTGAAGTTTCCACCATGGATGGCGGTATACATTTCAGCCATTTTTGGTAAAGGGTCTCCTTCTTCGAGCAAGGCTACCACTGATGGCAATGCACAAAGAGATTTGACCTTCTTATAGTTATTTGTTTTCCAAGCGGCCTATGAGAACATGGCACAGAGGGGCACAATATTACGAAACAGCAACCAGGTATCAGTGATTAAAGTGAAGCAAACACAACTCACCTCCAACTTGAGATTGGAATTTTTCGTGGAGGATGCAAATTCATCGATTACAGACCAGCAGCTCATTTCTTTTTGGGTTTCAACCCAGCGCGTCTCCCAAAGTGACATTTCAGCCTCTGTGGGTAAAAATTCAGCGTGATTTCCATCTGCTTTATCAATCAATGAAAGATAGGCTTCGGTTGACTCATTCACAAGATCATACGTATCTAATGATAGAGCAAATTTAGTCCCAGGAAAGCTTGAAATAGCAGAGGATATAGAAATGCTCACATCACGGTCTCCTAATGACTGGAAACATTGGTGTATTGCCTTTATCAAATCGTGGGATGATGAGTCTACGTCGTAACCGTTCGCTCTCAAAGATTCATATTGGCTTTCGAGGATGGATAGTACTTCGCTGCGTGCGTTGTAGTTTACTCCCAGTGACTGCAAAAGGAAAGGAGATAATGAAATCATAGGACGAAGATGAACAAGTAGCTGAAGCATACTTTGAACAGTATTCATCTGACTGCATTGCCATGTTTTCATGAATTGTGTATGGTAGGGCTGGGCAAGAAGTTTTTCTATTGGTCCAATAAGAGAAGATCTTGCTTGATTGTTTGGAAGATACTGCCAAGCTGCCTGAAAACAGAGTTCTAACATCGACTGACAAGTGTCCACATCTCCATGAACAAGCCTTCTTATGGCTGAAATACAACGACCTCTACCACAAAGCTCTTCGTTTCTCTCAGACAGGATTATTTTCCTGAAAGAGGGATAAACTCCATTATCGAATTCATCGGTGCTTAGATAACTGGCGTGTTCTTGGAGTTGCAGTTCCTCGTGGTTGAGTCTTAGATAGCCCGCGAATGAGCTTCGGCTCTCCCCCTCATCATTCAAGAAAATTTGGTGTTCCCTCTCACGACCGAGACGCACACCTGCTGCATCGTGTTTGCCCGAACCAAGAAGAAAGTCCACGATAAATGTGGTACACAGACGTTTTCCAAGACCTTCATAATCCAGCTGGAGTATTCGAGAAAGAAGATCACTTGGAGATCTACTAGGCAGGCCTGCAATGCCTAAACAATCACCTTTCCTGCATCCTACAGCAATGGCCATGTTTGTCAACTTTTCATGAGCTAGGGTGCAATCATCTAACTGCGTAGAAAGGAGTCCCATAGCTGCGGACCTCACATATGGATTGGCTGATAGCAGAGACGAAACAAATAACTTTTGGAAGATCTCATCTTTGATCACGCGATGCCTGACTTTGTGATTGGCCGCAACATCACCATCAAGCCCAAATGGGTATTCCTGAACAATAGACGAGTTGTACCCATAAGCTGATAGAACAATGCCATGAATCATATCACCAAGCGCTTGAGATGACGTTTCAGGATCAGGGAGTCTCTGAAAGTTGAGCATAGACAACTGCCATAAAAAACGTTCACGTTCGCTCTTAGTCAATGGCATTGTCTGTTGGTCATCTGACATGATAATCCACTTCCCAACAATAGATACTGCGGACAAGAGCACTGGCAGTGAGTTACTGTAATCAAGGATGGTGCTAAGCACCTTCATGAATGCTTTTCTTGTGTGGGAAAACGTGAAGAGGGAGCCACTTGAAGCGAGCAATTGCATCGATGATATCAGTGATTTCAGCGACCTGCTGAGGGTCTCACTTTCAATCACAATGTGGCTTTTGAAACTACAGTTGCTAGCTTGCACATCCTTTAGAGATTTTGGTTTCAACCCTAAGCCACATGCCACTTCAAATAACCCCAGTGTTGGTGTTGCAGAGAGCTGGTTCTGGTGTCCAATCTCCTCCATATGCTGCATGGATGATGCATTTGATGCCCGACCTACAGCTTCCTGGGCATGTTCGTTTGATATTGCTTCAGCAAACGAAGCCAAAGAGCCTAGGAATGGCTCAATAAAATCTGCTTTTGTCTCCTGAACTTTTTCAATCACTGAAATAGCTAAGTGGGCAGTGCAATCTCTCTTATCATGACTCCTCTCTCTCAAGGCATTCTCAAGCATGATTATAATGTGAGAAATTGTTTCATTACTGGCATTCACATCAGCAAGCAGGCAAATGAGCGCTTCCTCAAGTGTTTGTGCCAGCTTGGTATTTTCAGATGAAGTGGCAATGAAGCATTGATTGAAGACTTTGGAAACATTCTTCTCTATGAATTCATTGTTTGGATCGTGGCGCAAGATGATGAGGACGATTTCAGCGTGCAGGGTGGCAATGGTACTCTCGTTGTCACCTGCTTTTGAATCAGTGGATTCTTTCCGCGTTGATTTGATGCCCTTTGTTCCCTCCTTATCAACCCTTGGCTTTCCTTCGGCTCCCGCTTGGTGAGAAAGTGCATGTTCAAAGTAGGTGCACTCAATTTTGCAGTTTTTACGATATGACAGAATATCTCTTAGCAGCGAAAGGATCTGGGCGCGAATTCTCTGGCGAAATTGGTTGGGCTTGCATACAACATTCGCAAAAGCAAGTCTCAACAGTATGTTCACAACAGCATCAATACCATTTTGATCGAGGCCAGGCATAGATGGTTGTGTTGCCTCCTTATCTTGCGATGATTCAGGCATTTGACTTGCAATACCCCAATCGAATATGAGCTTTGCAATGGCTACAGAAAGCTTAGTTAGTTCTAATGGCGTATGTGTCTGAAGTCCAAGCAAGGAAAGTGACTGTAGCATGTGTGGGAGGATCGCAGCTTTGTGGCTCATAAAAACCTGAGGATGCCGAGTAATTGCCTCCCAAAGATGAGCTTGTTGGATTGAATTTGCTTCCTCGCGCATCACTTTTGTAGTGTACTTGAGAGCAGTCTCTAGTTCGTCGCTGTCAAGTCTCGTACTCAGGGCAGGTAGAAGCACGTCCATGGCCGTACGAACTGTGTTCCTCTCCGACGTGTCACGCAAAAGAGAGCGATAGACTTGCAGGATCACCTTTGATGGCGTATCAAAAGCAGCAATGAATCTGCTCACAGCTAAATATGCATAGTACTTCGTGTTGGCATCATTGCATTTCAGAACATTCCAAATAAACTTCAGCAATTCTTTTCTGTAATCAGTCATATCTTCTGGCTTCATGCGTTCCAGGAGTATGTCCACAATCTGCAACAACTCACAAGTCAGCTTTGGGCCGTGTTCTTGTGAAGAATCTTTCAACAAAAGTGACTCTATCAAAATTTTCACAGAGTCATTGATAATTGCGTTTGACGTGCTTTGTTTGAGCATTGGAATGACAAGCATCTGAGCAGAAAGGATTTTAGTTTCCTCTGACCCTTCACTCGACAATAGAGTTGAGAATCTTTGAAGTACTTGGCCTTTTTGCTCCACAGAAAACACACTCGAAACGGTCTTGAGCAAAAAACCTTGGATGAAAGAGAAGTCAACTGACGACAGTGGTTGCAAGAATATCCGTATTAGATCAAACAAAACATCCGTATCCGTAGGGTTTGCTTGTGAATAAGACACAAGAAACTTTCCAAGAGCCAAAGACTCGCAATGATAACGAGGGGGGATTTCCTCTTCGTGTAAGAGTCGGTAATGTCGCCCACGAGAGCGCCAGAGCCAGCGCAACGCACGTACAACGTCATTCTGACTCTCAAGGTAGTGAGGATTGATTTTCGAAAGAAGGCTTACGATTTTGAGTCCAATTCCTTGAAGCTCCAATGCAGACACAGTCATTGGTTGCACCGGTGATTCAGACGTGCTACTTGGGGAACATGCTTGAGACATATCTCTGGCGTAAGTATTCCTTCCTTCCTCTAGGTCTCTCTTCGCACGATCCACAGCTTCGCGAGCAGCATGCGCCAAAGCTTGGTATTCAGAGGAGTTTGATTCATCTGCTTTTGTTTGGAGTGCTTTCTTTGCCCGGGCTTCGTCTTGTGCTTTCAATGCAAGAAACTTTTTCTTCATTTCAATCTCATGCCTGGCTACTTCAAATTTACGTTGAGCCGAGGGGGAACTCCATTCATTTATACCATACACTGCAAGAGAAGAGGATATTGGTTTCCCTTCAGGTGTGGATGGCTTCTCCGATCTAATTATTGCGAGTGGCCGTTCAAAACACACATTCAGCAACATTACACTGTTGGCACTCAGGTATTTCCTGAGCATTGCTGTGTCATCTCGTTGCAAAATATCGAGAAACAAGCTGCTATACAATGGATTGCAAAGACGGTGTGTTTCCAAAAAGAAGCCAACGGTGCTGGAACAGTGACGGTTCAAGTATTTAGCGAGAGGTGCCCTGAATGGCGAGGTGGATTGCAATGGTTTGTACCTGGGCAGCACTGCCTCCAACCTGATAGTTTGTTTCACTAAGGACTCAACAAAGTGAGACGCCTGTGGCAGCAAAGCAAAGAGATCCATCACAGCAGCCGCAATAAGGGGCTCTTCTCCAGGTTTAAATAAGCGCAGTTGAATGATCTTGTCTGGCTCGCCAAATCGTTGCAAATGCTCAAGCAGCTTCTCGCCCAATGTTTTGTTGAACCACGACGAGAGGAGCTTCAATAAACGTGACAAACCTCTCAGCAGAGGAATAGTCAGCTTGGTGTGTTCTCTTAAATTCAGCAATATTGGCCTAATGCAAGACTGAATCAATTCCTTGGGCAGCCTATGTGGCTTCGAGGAGGAGGATGACGATCCTTCTGTCTTGTCCTTGCTTGGCACACAGAGAACCAGTGCATTATGCAAAGCTGACGCACTTGATGACACAGCTTCGACGGGTTCTGAAATCAGCGACCGAAACAGCAACGCTACCACATGGGGACGTATATTACCAATCTTTGATTGTGGATCAGCATCATAAAACTCGTCTGAAAAGCCCCTTATTAAACCCCTGAATAATAAAAGTGTCGACACACGTAGCTGAACGCCCAAAGGAAGTTCGGCGGGCACTTGGATACGGCCACCTAGTGACTCGTCTTCCAGAACTACACTTTTCCTTAGAAAAACAGATGACGCCCGAATTCTACTTTGACTCGTAGATTCGTTGCCGCTATTGCTGAGCGCCTTCCCGTTCTTATCGATGAGGACAACACTGCCAAAGCTCGTATCGGAAAACTCGCCGTCGGCAATTGAGATCATTTTCAGCAACTCGCTCAGGAAGGCAAGGAGGTTTGGATCCGCGATGGGAATCAGCTTGGGCGCCCTGTCAAGGATAAATGCACAGGCGTCGACAGCCGCGCATTGATTCGGAAGAGGTAATAATCGCAAGAGCTTCGGGAAGAGTAGACGCTTCAAGGAGTTGACATGATTGGAAAGCAATGCTTCGATTGAGGCGCTATCCCTGGTTATCAATCTCAAAGTGTGTCGGACTACAAATCTGCGTTGAGAAAATACAATAAGCAAAGTATTAGTGTTGGCTCTCTAGAGGCGTGGACTAAAACTTGCATTTTGATATGTGCCGTAATCCTACTCACCGTACTAACGGCTTCGTCGATGTAATCTCCGACAGGATCAACGTTAATGATGCTTCCTTCACCGATATTGGGCTTATGTCCTTTTCTTCCGCAAGAGGCACACCAGCAGGTTTGTTACTCATTGTCGGGCACAGCACGTCATGAATGAGAGGATTAGAATCCTTCCAGGACTGAGGACCTCCAAAAAAGAACCACGACACCTGTAAAAAGAATTTGATCGAATCCTTACTCGCGTGGGCAATCCCATCGGGCGTATCCTTGACTACAAACATGGCGGTGTGAAAGACTTCAATTTCGTACTGCTTCGACCACGCCAAGCCCATCTTGGTAAGGAGCTCGAACAACCCAGCCATTGCCCCGGAGCGATGATTCCACGGTTGGCTAAAGCAGGAATGACACAATTTGCTGAGGAGATTTTCAAATAACACATCACCCCATGCTGTGTTGGTATCATCAGCATTGTCAGCAGTTACAGTGACATCTTTGGATACTGCTGCTTTGGCATCTTTAGAAGGAGTGACATTAGCACCAGAATGAGGAGAACCTGCATCCTTCATTTCTACATCCGTTCCGTCTGATGGAGATGTGGCAATGACATTATCTTTGACTTTTTCAAATAACTCAATGACATGGTCCATCACCGCCATGGCGGCCACATGAGTGTTCTTCACATCTGCATCGGTAAAAGCCTCAGCCAAAGCCTCATTAAACACCAAGGGATCAATCTCCAAACCATTATCTAACGGTCCCGAAAGTCGATAGCACCCAAAGGGCTTGAGAGGCTGGAGTTTGAAATGCTCTGATATATGGTTCTGAGAGTCGTACTTGTCATTATCCAACAATTCATCACCTCCGTGGTACGGGTCAATGTCACATCCATCACGGTCTATTTTTGTAACGTTCGCTCGATGGCTGACGAGTAGGTAGAAAATATGTGACCCGAGACCCTTGAGTAATAGCATTGCTTCATCCTTGAGATCCTTGTGAAGTGAAGCTGCAAATAATCCATTGCATATTAACTTGAAGTCATCATTGTAGTTAACATGACGTTGTTGCGGGGTTGTGACGGATTCTTGTCCCTCCTCCTCATCCTCAGATGGTATAACAAGAGTTTCATCTTGCCTTTGGACCAGACCATTCTTCTTCGAGCATGATATTATCGATATCTTCCCATCATTGTTTCCTTCTTCTCCTTCCTCAATATCCAACAGCGAAGCCAAGGCAGATCGAAGTATCACAAACGCACTCCTGGACTGACTCGTCTTAGTCTCCTCCATTAGCTCGGCCGAATAGGAATTCATATCAAACTTGCGCGGATCGAAAGTAGCGCTTGTCAGTAGCTTGATGAAATGTTTGCCTTGGATAGAATCCGATGCTGCTGCTGCGGGTGATGCTGTCCCTCGTCGCGCATTGTTGAAACCACTATCATGTGAAGCATAATCACCGCCCTCAACGACGACGATACGCGGCGCGGCGGCAACACATCGCAATACTTCCACAGCACGTCCCAATGGAAAGGGCAATAGAAATGACTTATTGTCATTGAGATTATTCTCTCCATCCATAGTCGCGTCTTCTTCCTCTTCTTTTTCACCCTGCTGCCATTCGCAATACATGCTCAAACTATCACGACGTCCACTACTATTCACCGCCACTTCCTGATGCTTCCTCCTAACATCCACAAATCCAACCATCTCCCTCAAAAACAATCGATTGCACCCACCCATCTTCCCAATCAATCTCACACAAAGCAACCCATACGGATACGGAGCCGGTTGCAAATGATGCGTCAAACTCAACATCAACTCGCACAACGTACTACGATCTTGGGCAATTACCGAAAAAAGATAATCGGGCCCAAGATTATCCAACCAAAATTCGAATGTGCGTAATCCCAAATTAATGAGATTTCCCAATTTGGATTGAAGGGCGGGTATGATTAGTTTGATTAATAGGGGTAGGTGGGGAAGGAGGGAGGAGAGACGGGAGGGGATGGAGAGGCATAGTTCTAGTAGGACGGAGCGGAGGGAGGGGATTGGGGTGGAGGTGTAGATTCGATGGAGATTGTTTAGGATGGTTGGTACCAGGGGTAGTATCTCCTTGTACGATCTTATGCATGGATATATAAAACAAGAAAATACAAGTGAGTGGAATGGTCGAAATACAGGGAGAGGCTCGAATGAAATCCCAAGTACACAACTAGAATACGCCATATAACATATAATACACACTACTACTCACGCCTCATACCCGCCACCCGAAAGAGAACGCCACAGTCCCCTCAATGTATTCAGATACGGTCCAGGCCAAATCAATTCGCCAATCGCAATCCTCCTCCCACCATCACTTGTTGATGGAGGTCCCTCCTCCATGGAACGTTGCAAACATTCCTTCAACAAAGTTTGCATATGCGGCACTATACAATTTTCGTTCTTGGGATATTTGAGTATGGTGGAGAAGGCTAGTTGGAATAAGGTCGATAGATTTTGGGCGCGTTTGGTCAGAAGGATTGGTGGTCCATTGTCGTCGTCATTTTCCCCTGATGTTGAGTGATTGTTGGACGCTTCTTTTTCGCTACCCTGATGTTGTTGTCGTTGCTTGTTAGAATCAATCGACTTGTCGAATGTACCACCATCACCATCACTACCACTGCCAGCCACCTTCTTCTCATCATACCGCTCATACTCGCCCAATCCACCCGCATTCTCCATCAAATACCCCAATACCAAAGTACAAAATTCGTAACTGACCGCCTTTCCCGAACTCATCAACAACTGTCGAAACAGGCAAATCACATGTTCATCTTGATCCAAACAATCCATTAGGATTGGGATACTGGGAAAAAGGATTTTGCGAAAATTGTACGATTCGAGGGAGGTGAAGGAGACTGCGAAGGATTCGAGTACTTCGCGATGGCGGAGGTTTATTGGGCGCTTTTTGGTGGCATTGTATGACGACCATTTTGATGATGATGATGATGATGATGATGATGATGATGATGATGATGATGATGGCGACAGCTTGCTACCACTACTATCATCCACATCCATCAACCGCTTCTCCAACTCGCCAACATTCCATTTCAATATCCTCAAACACGGCAATCCCACCCTCACAAACTCCCTCATCAAATCCTGCACCTCTTCCCCGCTACCATAACTATTACTACGTCCCCTCCCCTGCACAAGATCGCTACTCTGCAATCTCTCCAAAGCGTAGGCGGGCAAAGGATACTGTTCCTCCCCCGCCTGCAAACTACGTTGACGTTCCTTATCGCGATTGAGACCATAGTTGGATATGCACCACAGTAAGGTCTTCATGCCGTGGATTATCGGACGGAGTAACGATTGGAGGTCGCGGAGGATGGAGAGGAGGTGGGACGCGCTGGGGATTGTTGTATCAGAAGTGCTGTTGTTGAATGGATCATAATCGACCTTGTCGTAGTTATTCGCTTGATTCTTCTCCTTTTCCATCAACCCCTTCTCCACGCCCTCCATCAACTCCATCAATCCTGATCCATCGACATCACCATCTTGACCGTCGATCCAACCCCTCACAACCTCCAACTTGTGCGTCAGAGTCCTCAATATCCTAAAAAGTAAATCACGTCCCACCTGCGGATTGGGATCGCGATTGTGAAATATCACATCGACCAAATTGAGTAATAACTTTGCGGATGTTATTTGTGTGTTGCTGTGGGGGGTTATAAATGCTGGAATTGTGCAAGTAGTACCAGTGATGGTGGTGGTGGTGGTGGTGGTGGCATAATAGCTAGTAGACGGCAAATCGGAATGCAACACCCGCGAAAAGATTCGTATGGTCCTCGATAATTGAGCGGGAGTCAATTTCGTACGGACTTGGGTGATGAATTCGGCCAATATGGAATATCCCATTGATGGCTGCAATGAGCTAGAGCTGGTGGCGCTGATTGTTGTGGTATTGCTGGTGGTAGTAGTATTAGTGTCGCCACCGCCGCCCGATAGAAGAATGGTGCTCCAATCGGAAACAGCTCCGCCAGCAGCAGCAGCAGTAGCGCCGGTACGGCTACAATGATGGCTGCGGGTGCTGCCGATCAACAATCGTTCGTCCAGCATGGTATCCACGTGTCGATAAAATCCTCTTCGAAAATCTGTCGAGAGCAAGTGTTTTGTGGCATGTAGCAATTCTTTCCGTAGTTGGATGGACTGTATACTGCTGCTGCTGCTGCTGTTGTTGTTGTTGATGTTGTTGCTCGGTGCTCCACTATTCACAAGTGTCTCGGAGGATATACTTGTTGACCTCGACCTGCCAGCAGAAGGTGATGATGACGTATTACTCATAGTATTGGCGGATGCAGACGCTGCCATGCTACCGCTCATGGTAGACGAGCTACTCGTACATCTCAAAAGATGCAATACGTGAATTGCCAACGTATCCTCATATGGTTTGAGTGCCTCCCCCACCAAGTTATTGTTGTTGTTGCCAGCCAAGGTATTATTGTTGTTGTTGTTGGTGTTGTTGCGTATCAAATGGACAATGAAGGAAAGCGTCCTGATCTGACAGGAAATGAGATGGGAGAGCGTTGTTTGAAAGTGCTGCTGCTTTTGCAGCTCGTATGCAGTAGCGCGCTGCTCGTTATTTGGAGTTGTCGTGTCCATGTTCACTGTTGCTTTAGAGGCATCAGTAGTAGGTGTCGCTGCAGAAGGAGGGAGAGATAGTGGGGTCATGTTGGTGAGTGTATCACCACCCTGTGGAGGAGCAGTCTTCGTCATGGCAGGCGTAGTGGCTGCTGCGACGGGCGGCGTCATGCCTCCCTTCGACATGACCCGAGGCGTTGACAACGACGGTGTCATTACATTCCCACCTTTTTTAGATGCAGGAGTAGATTTACTGGTATTCTTGCCGTAACCACCACCCGTCGTCCTGCTGCTAGGATTTATAGCAGGACTCGGCTTAGTATTGATGCTTGATGATGGCGGGACGACCACCTTTAACAAATCCATCATTGCCGGTATCAAATTGAATGTCGTATTTTTTTGATGCAATACCAGCGTATTGGGGTGGAGCTGAGACAGTAGCGTGATTGTGGACGATAGCTCGGAGAGGAGACGGTACGATTGCGATGATTTGAGCTGCCTTGTTGCTTTTGACGGGGTGGTGGACGCAGCGCCGCTACTACCGTGGATGCCTGCTGCTGCTGATCCTATTGATTTCGAGGGTGTCGCCATTGCCAATGCAGGCGAGGCTGCCTTTGAAGCTGCAGATCCAACGGATGCCCCACTTCCACCAACAACATTACTTCCACTACCACCACCACTAAACTCAAAGATCTTATTCAAACTAGTCTTCTTCCCCAAGCTCCTGTACACCTCCACGCTATACTCCAATAATACCTGACAGTCGCGTACCATCATCGTATTCCCCACCACGACGGCGGTTGCAGCAGTAGCAGCAGCAATCGAACGAATGTGTTCGCCACCTGGTGCCTCATTCTGTATTGATCCCCCCATTGGTGGTAGTAGTGAATTGTACCCCCGCAATATTCTCAATAGCAACGAGTTTGCCATTAATGCGTGATCTTCGTAGTCGTCTATTAGAATGTGGATGGAGAGGGATAGTAGTTGGGGAGCGTGGGTACGGAATAGTTCATTGCTGCTGTTGCTGCTGCTGTTGGCAGCGTTATTGGCAGCCGTCACTAATAACAGTGATAGCTGGTCCAACAATTGAAGGGCTGTATACCGTATTTGAGAATTGACAGAGTTGGCATTGGTAGACGGAGGGACGTGGCATGCTGGTGCCTTATTGGGGGAGGACTGTTTTTGAATGGATTGTAATACTGATGCTGATACTGATGATTGCTGATGCTGCTGCTGCTGCTGATGCTTGGAAGGATGAAGCATTGTTGTTGTTGTTGCATTGCTCGAGTCCGCAGGAGCAGGGGCAGTAGCAGCAGCAGTAGCAGCATTGCCAATAATAGCGTCTCCCGCAGCAGTTGACAACTTGTCCTTCTTGCGCTTCTTGCCACCACCACCCTTATTTCCCCCCTTGTCGCCCCCCTTATCCATCATCAAACTAGCCTTGCCAGCAGGGCTCACCAACAATTTCCACAAGGCTGGCAATAATGCGCTCAACAGTAACGAATGCTCGCCGCTGCTCGATAATGATACCGAAAAATTACAATGGCGCAATTCCGTGAGGATTGAGAGCGCGTCGCTTCGAGAGGAGGAGGTGGAGGATGTGGCGAGGAGGCGCGATTTTAGGGAGTTCCAGTGGGCTGGACCTGATTTTAACTGTGTGGATGATAGGGGCAATGTTGCTGTTGTTGGTGTTGTTGTTGTTGATAATGTTGACGGCTTGATGCTTGCTGTGATGCTCGGCGACAACGATGACGATGATGATGACGATAATGGCGCAATTATTGTTCCTCCTACTGCTCCTCCTGCGGATACTACTGACAATGCAGATTTTTCCACTGCAGCGTTATTGGCGTTTGTTGCCACTGCCGACGTCATTGTCGTTGATGCTGTGGTGGTGGTGACAACAGCATCAACAATGGCAATAACGGCCGCGGCGGAGGAGCTATTACTCTTTTTTGCAATGCTGACATTGCTAGTAGAGGATGCTGCCGATGTTGCAACCTTTGTTGCAGGTGGCGGATTGCTGCTGCTGCTGCTGCTGCTGCTGCTGTCGGGAAGGTTTTCCATTATTAGATAGGGCTCTACACGCTATTATTTGGATCTTGTCTCATTGTCTCTCCTCTTTATGAGCTTGAACCACATCTATCGGCGCCATGGTCCATGGTCATTGTTTGTTGTTTGTTCGGTTCTTGTTCTTTGTCTGTTTTGCCCAAGTAAAGTGGGCCAAAAAGCCCACGGTGGATTACGATTTATTAGAGTTAATGCAATATATTTATTTGATACTTCTTACTTATATTACTTATGAAGGATACTTATCATGCTTATCTTCGGTTAGATAGTAAATAATTAATATTTACTTATAGCTAACGGATGGTCGAGCATTGCCATGTCTTCCACCCCACGACCGGCGCATTGATCGTTGCTCAGCGCCTACGATACCAGCAAACTCTATCCGCCGTCCCTACCAACAGCATTCGCCGCGCTCCTCTCCATGGTAAAAGTCCTACCAACGATGAGACTATTATCTTCTCCAATCGTCATGCGCCGCCAGTCGTCTCCCGCCGCCATTTCTTTGGGCGCTTCGTGCAGGTTGGCAGTTTGGGCCGATGGGTTGATCAACGGTTTGGCCAACGAATTTCTCGGTGGCTTCAAGGGGAGTGCCGCGGGAGCTCGAGCTGCCACGGGGCAGGGAGAGTTTCCTTCCACGGTAGATCAGATCGGCATGCGCCAGGACGATTCCACGAGTGGCAATTCATCTGG
>JALLAU010000022.1:0-27820 GCA_036939495.1 Thalassiosira hispida | reverse complement strand
GGGGGTTGATGGCCAAGTGGTGCAGTGATGCGGCGATGGTGTGTGTGTACGAAACTATTTGTTGATGATGTGTGTATCAAATGCAGAGATGGTTTTGAGAGTGGTGAGCGGCAATCAAAGTATGGATGATGTTTTGCATTGGTGTTAGTCGTCTCCTTCTGGCCAAGTCTCTTCATCAAATACACACCCACTGGTATTTCGGTGCGGGCCATTTTTCACAGGCAATTCATCATCTTCTCGACCAATGGATCCTTTAGCATTTCCACTGGATTGCAATTGCCAATGATGTATTTCATACAATCAGTGACGTTGACTCGGTAGGATTTTCCCTAACTCGTTAGTTTTAGAAACAGCTAAAAGCATATCATTATTTGCACGCCAACACGGTTGGCTTCTACGGAAGCTCAGGTGGGCTGATGGCGACGAGAGACATTTGAAGCGACGAAATCAACACCTCAAGAGGAAGGGCTGGGAGGATGCCGTTCTCGGATTTGGATGAATGGTACAATATGTGTATTGCCTTGTTCCCAATTGGAACCAAGCTTCTGCTTACGCATCCTATTCAAGGACTGGGGATATGCATACATTTGCAGAGAAGCCTTGTGGTACGGGGAATGATTGAATAATACACTAGGTCCTCTATTTCATTTATTTAATTCGGCGCTTAAGTTCTTGGCCAGGCGCTGGTGTCTAAGTACAGTAGCAACAAGAGCATCGTCATCACCCAACCCATGTTTTCGATAGATGGATAGAGCCTTGTTCCAACTTTTGAGTGCACCAGAAAAGTCACCCTTGTTGCCTCTCACTACTCCAATATTTACCACCACTTGGGCTACTTCCATGCTGTCGCTTCCAAACTTTGAGGATCGGATTCTCAAACAGTCAGAGTACGCTTTCATTGCAGCACTGTAGTCGCGGCGCTTTTCCTGTATTATAGGGAAAACAGTAAATCAATTAGTTCCACAGAATGAGTGTTTCATTATGGTAGGCGTTTGTTTCATACTCACGAATACGATACCCATACCGAAGAGTGTTTCGGCAACATCTTCATGATTATTTCCTAAATGCAGCATGCGAATACGCAGACTCTCATCGAATAGAACCATTGCCTTGTCGACGCTGCCAGCTCGTCCTTTCATATTAGCAAGGCGGTTGAGAATTTTTGCGACAAACAACGAATCCCGGCCAAACAACGACTTGTATAATCTCATAGCCTTTCTATACTGCTTCAGCGCAATCACTTCTTCGCCCAATCTGTCCTTAGCAGTAGCAAGACGGAATAGGGTTTCCGCTTGACCTGAATACACTTCTACTTTCTTTGATGCCTTAATTTCTTTGTCAGTAGGATCAGCTCCGACATGAGATTCATAAATTCCTTTTGCGATTTCTAGGGCATCAACAGCTTCCGTAAGCTCATTGGTCTTCTCATAGATTTCTCCAATACATGAATGACACTTCGCTATCTTAGCATCATTTGGATCATCTAAATGGCGTTGGTATTCTTTCAGCGCATCAGTGAAAAGTTGCATCGACCGTTGGGTGTCCAATGCCTTCTGCAGGGCAGTTCCAAGGTCAAATAAGGCGTCTGCCACATGGATTTGGGAGGCTAAATCTGTGCCACGGGCTGCTTCTCGGATCTTAAGGCAGTCTGAAAAGGCAGTTACCGCCTGGTCGAATTCTGATTGTTTTGAGTAAACATGACCGAGTCTTGCAAGAGTTACGGCAATTTCAGAGTCCATTTCATCGAGATGTTCTTGCCTTCCTACCAGCGAGTCTTGAAGGCACTGTACCGCCGATTCATAATTGCCTTTCCGTTCTGGGTAACAGGAATAAAGTCCAAGTCAAGTCATCAGTTAAATATGTAATGCAAATCTTTGGTTCAATGACAGAAGCAACTTACCACTGATGCAGCCGAGATAGTAGTTAGAGTTTGCAACACTAAGATGTGTCTCGCCGAGATTCTGTTTGTGTATTTCGCAAGCACTTTCGAAGCACTTGCTTGCTTCACCGTGATTATTCCATTCATATAGGATTATTCCCATGCAGTAGTGCGAATCACCTGTTTCGGTGTCTTCTTGTCCAATCAATTCCTGCCGAAGGGCTAGTGCCTCTTTCACACAGGAGAAGCCGCGTTCAAGCTCACCAACCTTGATAAAGTGAGTAGCCATTCGTTGCAGCACATCTGCTACTGTTTGATGCCTGGTACCAAAAATATGCCTGTAGGTAGTGAGAGCAGCTGTATACGATGAAGATGCATTTGTGCCATCTCCCAGCTGCGAATAAATGTCTCCCATTTTTGAAAGTACATCCCCACTCTCCTTGGCGAATCCATCAACCAACTTCCTAATATCCAGACATTCAGAAAAGCAAGACAAGGCCAGATGGAACTGCTCATCCAAACGCAATGCTTCGCCCTTTTCTGCAAGCGACGACGCAACATGATTGCTGTTCTTTCCGTATACCTCGGTATAAATTTGCATCGCTTTGTCGTAGCAAAATATTGATTTATCAACACTCCCCAATGAGCTGTGAACACCTCCCAAGGAATGAAAATTATCAGCCAATTTTGGATCAGTGCTGGTATGTTTGGACTTGCAGATACGCAAAGATCCCTCCAAGTACTTTAATGCCTTCGTATTTTCTCCACGTGACTTGTAAACCTCCCCGAGGCTTTGCATTGATTCTGCAACCAAAGGATCATCTTGACCCAGCTGTATTGTTCGTATCCTGACAGATTCCTTGAATGCACGCTCAGCATCTTCCCACAATCCTTCTTTTGAGTGAATTCCCCCCAACTCATGCATAATGGCAGCTGACTTAACATCACTCCCACCTGTTATTTGCTTTCTCACATAGAGTGCCTTTTCATAGTAGCGTGCAGTTTCGTCATACTTCATCATGAGTTTGTTCGATTCGGCAACTTGCTCGTAGGTATCTGTACAACAATAAACAAGTGGGCATATTAGCGTTTGATTGAAAGTGATGGGGACATACAGAAGCATAAAAACATTCAGTCGACGACTGCACTTGTCGTTGCTCACGCTGATCAATTTATTCCTGTATTAACAATCTAAAATTGAATTCCACTCACCAGCCACATCTAAGTGATCTTCGCCTAATCTTGCCTTGGTGATACGGAGTGCTTTCGTGAAACAGCGGATGGCTTTGTCGGGAGAGCCTTTGGCATTTAATGAGACACCCAGGTTGAAAAGTGTGTTTGCAACACTGAGATGTGAATCACCATGTTCTCCTTTGTAAATGCGCAATGCTTCTACATATGCCTCAATGGCAAGAGCGTGCTCCTTATTTGCACCATGCACATTACCCTTTTGATGCAAAAGTCTCGCGTATTTCATGTGTTGCGTACCGAACAATTCAGAGACAGCATCCAATGCCCCATCAAGACAATCCATCAAATTCATGTGATCTTTTTCTAATTCATTGTTGCAAAGATTTTTTATCTTCAGAGCCGCTTCAAAGCACTTCAGTGAATCTTCAAACTTTTTCTTCCTCATCCATATTATTCCCAGGTGCCGTTGGATTTCTGCTAAATCATCATCGGCGTCGTCGTTTGCGCAGTCCAGTGATTTCATACGAAGTGCCTCGTCTAGACAGACATAGGCATTTTCATTGTCATTCATTTTCACCAGACAAATACCAAGAGATTGAAGATACATTTCAGTTCTTTCAATGCTCACAGCATGCTGGAAGCATTTTAATGCCTCTACTTGGTCACTGAGCTCTTGGTGGACAGCACCAAGCGAATGCCAGCAAAACGCAACATCATCATGATGATCTCCAAGTTCTTGCCTCAATGATTCGAGTGCCTCTGCATGGTAAACTTGGGCTCTGTCAAACTCTTTCATCTCAAAATAAGTAATACCAATATTGTTCAATATCTCCGCTATGGCAGTATTTGACGAGCCTCTTCCTTTATGAATCTGCAGCGACCCAAGATATGTGTCAAGCGCCAAGGAAAATTCTTTCTGCTCTGTATACAATACACCCAAACTAAACAATGTATCAGCCGTTTCAATGCTATCCGGGTCCTCACACTCTGCAATAGCCAACGATTCTTCGAATTTCATTTGAGCTAAATCAAGATCTCCAACTTCGCGAAACAGGTTACCAATGTAGAAGAGAAGCTCTCCAATGCTTGGATGATCACTGCCAAGGATCTGGCGCCTTATATCAAGACATTGCTCAAAGCTGTCTAGCGCATGCCGGAACTGACCGGACTGTTGTTGCAGCTGACCCACCTCTAACAGCGCATCAGCATCGTCCATGCGTGCATGTTTTTTGCCTACCCGAGCATCCCTTGCCTTTACAGCATCAGTGAGGAAATTAAGGGCATCGTGTATGTTTCCAAGCTTGTGGTGGACTCTCCCTAAACATAGCAGGGTCTCCTCTAGATCAGGGTGGCTTTCTACTAGATACAACTGTCTTATTCTGAGAGCTTCTGCTGTTAGTTCAAGTGCTTCAACTAACTGCTGTTGATTGTTTGGTAAGTCACTTGTCTTCTCGAGGATAACACCAGTCTGATGCAAATTCTCGGCTATGGTCAAGTGGTCAGAGCCATACTTTGCCTGAAAGATAATATTGGAGAATCTGAAACATTCCAGCGCTTCATTAAATTTCTTGATGTTCATGAGAATTGAGCCATAAAACATGATGTTTTCTGCATATCTAAGCAAATCTCTATCACTTGTCTCACGCTTTCGATCTTGAAATTTCCTCGTCAGGTGCAGCAAATCTAACTCGCCCGATTCAGACGCAGAAAGACCTAGCTGTTGGGCTGCATGCAGTCCTGCTTTTATCAACATTTTTCGCGCCTTGAACGACTCGCCTCGAAATTGATAGATGATTCCACACTCTCGTTGCAACTTTGATTTGCCTTGTAAAATACACTTGCTGAAGCATTGCAATGCATTTTCAAACTCTCTTTTGTCCATGTGGATGCGGCCAATGCATTCCAGTGTGCTCGCGGTGATAGGGCTGTCGTCCCCGACTGTCATTCTCTGGATTCTTAATGCTTCTTTACAATGTTTGATAGCATTGGTCCAAGAGCCTCTCATTTGGAATATCATGGACAAGTTGTAGAGAGTAGATGCAACGTTAAGATCTAGCGACCCAAGTTTCTTCTTTCGTATAGCTAGAGCTCTTTCAAAGAGTGAGCTGGCCTCATCCAGTTCACACGTTGACATGAGTGTCATGGCTAGGCAATGGCATGTATCAGCCACTTCTTCATTCTCATCTTCAAAATTCATTGTTGATAGTGTAAGAGACTTGGTCAAACACTCTGCACTCTTGTCAAACTCTGAAAGGTCTCGGTAACAGTTTCCTAGATTGTGAAGCGAGTTCGCCACACTCAGGTGATCTGTGCCATGTAGCTGTGACTGTATCATTATCGCCTCGCGGTACATCAACACCGCATCTTATTCGTGATTGGGTGTCAAATGTGAATAATTGTGTAAACTTATGAGGGGGAAATAAGTAATCACATAATAGGTTTCAAGCCTCACCTTCTTGTTTATTGACCTGGACATAACCATTTGCAAGTTTGTAACATAGATCAGCGCGGACGTCGGATAATGGCTCATCCTCTAGGGTTAAGATGGGTTCATAACATTGAATGACATCATCGTGCTTTGCTTGGGAACCCTCGACGTTGTTGATGTTCCACTCAAATATCGACGTTGCTTCATAGTAACTTTCGAGTGATGCGGCATTCATATGTTGGTTGAAAAAGTAGCCGGCCAAACATTTGTGTGCAACACCCAACTCCCAGGAATCACTAGACAGACCACCGGATTCTATGGCCTCTCGATAACACTAAGTTACAAGGGCAAGGATTTCGGATTGTTAACAAAGAATAGAATCATTGAATCTAAGTCTCAATGTTGCTAAAAGTCTTACCTCCATTGAGCGATGTTCGTCTCCAATTTTGGCATATGCTGCAGCTAGGTCGATCACCGAATTGGCATAGTCTTCATCCGTCCTGCCGTAGTGATTCTTCTTTCTCTCTGCTGATTCACTGAAATAGCCTACGGCGTCATCATACCGCTCCAATTCGAAAAGAGAGCTACCGATGAAGTGCAGAAGAACGCAGAAATCTTCGTCGTTTTCTTCCAGTGACGTCCTCTTGATTGCTAGAGCTCTTTCAAAAGAATGAATGGCGTCTTCATGGCACTCAGTTTTTTGTTGTACAATCCCTATACTCTCATATGTGTTTGCACATTCAATATGAAGGTTTCCTAGCAAAGTGGCTCTAATTTCGAGACATTCCTTGAACTTCTCAAGTGATACCGAGTATTCATTTGTTTCACAGAAACATATACCTAGTCGGAAGAGTGCCTGGGCGACATCCAAGTGATTTACCCCATGAGCTGAGACCAACATATGAAGAGATTCTAGAAGATGGTCCTTCGCTGTATCAAATTGACCCAATTCTTGGTATGAACTTCCCAGCAGCAACTCGGCTTTCGAAACTTCTTCCTCATCGCAAGCAAACTTTCGCAAGACGCGCAAATTTTCGATGAGACAATCAATTGATTCTTCGAACTCATCTCTCATGAAATGAGCCGTCGCGAGGCCATACAGAGTGACTGCAACATCAAGATTTTCTGTTCCGAAGCATTCGACCCTAATCTTCAGGGCACCTTTGAAATGAAACAAAGCGGCTTCGGAATCTTCTAACTCTAGGTAGATAGTCCCGAGATAATGTTGCGATGCAGCTGTTTCAGAATGAGTAGCTCCCAAAGCGGCCGTTTTGGTGTCAAGGGCCTCTGTCATACAATCCAATGCAGTAATAAATTCTTTCTGACGAGTATAAATCAGAGCAGCGTTGTGAAGGCTGAATGCAAGGGTGACATTCTTCTCGGAAGCACCGATATTCTTGAAAACATACACAGATTGAAGATAATAGTCAAGGGCGCGTTCATCCTTTGATAGAGCCTCCTTAATTACACCCAGTTTGTGGATGCACATGGCGATGTCAGGATGGTCTTTTTCCATCTTCACTCGGAATATTCTAAGGCCTCGTTGAAAGTAATGCTCTGGTATACGAAGCATTTCAGAGTGACAGATTAGCATGTCTGAAGCTGACACATACAAAGAGAAATGCACTGATTGATTGCATCGCTGTCTTACCTGCATTGGTGTATAGCTTTTGGTCCAGATAAAGTTGGCCCATCTGAAGTGGAAAATGGCAGGCAATATAAGGTAATAGAGGATTGAGAATTCCGCAATATTTATGAAAGAAAAAATAGATCCACAACCAAAACCACTCACATTCACGAGAGCCCTGGCTGTCTCAACACAATCGCTGCCTAGCCGTTCGGTCTTGATGCGAAGCGCCTCTGCGGAAAAGGCCATGGCCCGGTCTAAATCTTCCATTGCCGATAGCACTGCTCCAATGTTGTTCTTAGTGTTTGCGATTATTAATTCATCGCCGAGCCCTGTCCGGAGAGTTAAACTCTGGTCATAACAATCTAATGATTGTTCAAAATCAGACACATTCCGTAACAAGTTGCCCATTGAGTTCAGGGCATTTGACAGCTCAAGGTCATCACCTTGGACCATTTTTAGAATCTGCACTGACTCTTGAAAACAAGAGACAGCCTTAGCCTGGTCACCTGTCTTTTCATACACTTTACCCATTTGATGTAATGTTTTTCCTCGGGCAGCCTCGTCAACAATTTCTTCATCATTGTTAGATTTCAAGACAGAGAGGGCTCGCTTGAGCCATTTTGACGCACTTTCATAGTCATTAAGGTTGGTCATGGCAACGCTCATTAGGTACATAGTTGAGTGGAGTTCTTTGTTCTCTTCTCCCAACGCCTCCCTTGTAATGTCATAACTCTCACGCAAAGAGTCAAGCGACTTTTCGGGAAGACCCTGTTCAAGGTGTATGTTTCCCATGTTAAATAAAAGATCTGCAATACGAAGCAAATCGTTATTTGCAATGCGCTGGGTCTCCAGAACTTCAGTAAAGCAGTCCATAGCTTCATCATACTGTGCAAATGTCGCATGCAGATTTCCCATTCGATGAAGAACATCTCCTATTTCATCACAGAGCTCAGCCTTGATATTCCTATCTCTCTCAATATCTAACACTTGTCTCAAAATCGTTAACATCTCTGAGTAGTAGAGTAAAAGCCGCCTGTTCAATTCTTCATGGTCTGACTTTCCCCTTACTCCAACAGCCATTCTATGACGCTCATTGAATTCCTCCAAAAATGACACACTTGAGCGGTAGTGTTCCAACACTTCAAAAATGTCCCCATCCAAGCGTTGTACAGTATAAGCAATCTCCCTGTGGAGCAGTCCTTTCTTTTCCTTCAGTGCCATTCCCTCGCGATACTCATATACTCTCATGGCCTTGTCGTAGCATTGCATTGTTTTATCAAAACTCGACTTCATGGCGAATGAATTACCCATACCTGTCAATGTGTCGGCAACATCCATGCTATCTTTGCCAAAATGGGCGAGGTATGTCCGCAGGGACTGCGAATAGCATTCAATTGATTTGTCATAATTTTGATTGTCGTGACGAACCTTTGCCAGTGCCACATATATCAGAGCATTGTTCAATCCGTGTTTTTTGGGACTTTTACATTGACTTCGAATCCGAAGCGCCTCTTCATAACAGCTGATAGAGTCCTCGATACTGCCAGCGACTTTGTGAATAGATGCCATGTGGTAAAGTACCCGAGCCGCCCAGAGGTTTATGGCCTCCAGATCCATCAAAAGCTTTCCCTCCAAATCGACAACATGGTCGACTTCTTTAGCATTAATCCGTGACAACCTTTGCTTGCCTTCCGTCTGAAAAAGGCGCAGAGCATCAATTAAGTGTGATTTCGCTTCATCGTGATTCGATCGTATTTCTTCAACACGGCCGAGATAGAAGAGACAATGTGCTTCCATCAGGATAGAGTCCCTGTATTCATCAGATGACTTGGACCCATCACTAGGTTTAGCGAATGTGCTAGAAAATGCCCTTCGTATTGCAAGTGAGGATGTCAAGGCTTTGAATGCCTTGCTGATCTCAGAATCCATTTTGTTCGCATCATTTTTCAATGCCAGCGCACGATTCAGATGTGCTATCCCAATACTTTGATATGTGTCTCCAATATTGATGTGATCTTGAGCCAAGAACATCTTGCGTATCTTCAGACTCTCAGACAGAAAATTCATTGCGTCATCCACAAATTTAAGGGTTTCTGAATCGTCACATGGAAAGTATTCTCCAATTGCAACTTTCCTTACACATAAATCACCAAGATTTTTCCTGTTTATGGGACAACAAGTAAATCAATTAGTTCTACAGAATGAATGTGTTTCATTATGGTATGCGTGGGTTTCATACTCACAGGATGAAGGCCGTCTCAAGGTCATTTTGGCTGCCATTCTCTCTTCTCCGTATTGAGAGAGATTCTTTGAATGACTTGAAGGCAAACTCGTCGTCATTGGTGTCACGATTTTCTTCATTGGATATAGCAAGACAAGCATTTGACGCGTTCATGTACAAAACACCTAAGCTTTGCATTGATTCAGCTGATGTCACATGCTGTTTCCCAAAGAAGGCTTGTGAAATCCGTATAGCCTCGGTATAACATTCAAAGGCCTCTTCTTTCGCTCCTACTCTACTTTCACTGCAAGATGACAGGGAAATTGACCTGTACGCATTACCCATGTTATGGAGGATGTTCATGACAATGGCATGGTCCTTCGTTCCAAGTTTTTCTACCGTAAGCTCTTCTGCTTCCTTATAGGAATTGATGGCGTCTCTGAACCGCCCTGACTTCACCTGGAGGTTACCTATTCGGAAAAGAATATCTTCCTTTGTCAGCATGCTGTCATCATTCTGCATTGATTCAGCGTTTTCCGAATCCAGATCTCCGTCAAGACCAAGTTTGTGATACATTTTCCAGCTCTTCTCCTCTCCCCCTGTTAGCTTTCTATCCTTTTCTACTTCTCTCTTCTCAATAAGCAAAAGCATGGCTGAGTAACAGTCCATGTTTCGAGCATCCGACTTCGATTCTTCGAAGCGCTCAAGAGAACATTCTGAGTCGACATTTGATGATAAGGAGCCCACTGTTGTCAAAATAAATTCTCGCATTCCAATTGCTCGTTCAAAGCATTGTAAGCTAAAGTGATCGGAGCCATCATCCATACTAATTCTCCCAGAACGTTCATTGGCGTCACTAAGGTTCATTGAGGTAGAAATAGCAGACACTTCTTCCCAGAAACAGCGTGAGGCAAAAGGTACCGACGGCACTGTTTTCCAGTTTGGGTATCCTACCCTTGCGTCGTGAATTTCATTAAGAATACGAGCTGTGTCTTCAAAGCATTTCATGGCTTTCTCTGACTTCTTTTGCTCTGTGTATGTTTGGCCGAGACGATGAAGTGAGCAGGCCAAGCCGTTCTTTAGAACGATTTCCAGCTCTTTGTGTTGCCATTCCGTCTTGTTCCTATTTACAACATCTAACTCGTTTAGTTCGGAATCTCTATTCACTTTGCTCTCGCTTGCAAAAGCAGGGTGGGTAGCTGTTGAATTGAATACACTCGCCGCTTCCTTGTAGCTGGATGCAGCTGATTCAAAATTTCCCAATTCACTTTTAACAGACCCAATCCTCAAGTAAAGATGTGCAATATCCAGCTGAAATACAGCCTCATCAAGTGTGCCTTTCACTTCACGGGTGGTTCCAGAGGATAACCTCTCCGGATCCAGTAGGGTTTGAGCCCTGCGCAAAACTGACATGGCTTTATCAAAATCTTGGACTCTAGTATACGATACCCCAATCAAAAATAGCAGCTGTATAAATTCAATCCCAGTACTGTCCATGGCTGATGGAATGTCAACCAACTCTATCACGCTGAAAACCTTATCAGGAACAACTTGAAACAACTTCCCCTCTGTTTTGAGAAACCCATCATCAAATACAAGTAGATCACAAATTTTGTCCGCAATTTCAACAGCATTCGACCTTTGTGCAATGAGCAAGCCGGTAAGGAGAAGAGATTCCCAACAGTGCGAGAGAGCCGCTTGATAAGAGCGCGACCGAAACTCTAACCGACCCGCCGTGAGTAAATCCTTTGCCAATGCTCCCAACTGAACAGGTGGTGCATCCACAGAAACATGGAAGGTGAGTTCTCCTCCTTCGGCATTGCGCGAAAATTGAGATGAGCCTTCTCCTCCTCCATTGTCTAGACTAGAAAAAATATCACCACCATCTGATGGTTTGATGGCTTCTTTCGTCATTACGGAAGCATCGTAGCAAATATTCCTCCTAGAATGGATTGATTTTATGATACAATCCTTTCCGTTTCGCTCCAGATGCAACCGGCGGGCCAACATCAAGCCAGGGTCTTCCCTCTTATTGCCCTCTCCTCTATCAGAAAATAACAATAAATGGCACTGCCAATTGAATGCTCGGGAGAGTTTGGATGCTTGATTGACATGACAGCGGGCCATCTGAGACAATACTTCCCCGGTAAACGAGTCAGGGATCGTTGACGTTGACGTGGGCTGTCCTTCAGCTTTGTTTTTTGTTTCTGATGATGATGCATTAATGATTTCTTGGAAGCAAGCAATACTTGCATCATATTCTCCAAGTTCGGCGAGTGAGTTACCCAAACACTGCAGGGTTACAAACATCTGCTGACTCTCATGACCGCTAGAAGAAGGGGTAGTAGTAACCTCGTCATCATGCTGCTGACCTTGTTGAAGTCGACCCACACGCTGTTTTTCCTCCCTCCGTTTTAATATAGCCAAACATTGTCGAAAGCAACTCGCAGCCTCCCGAAACTGACCTAACTCGACATGAATAGCTCCCATATTGTGCAATGCATTGCTCACCATTTTATGAAACCTCCCCACATGTCGTATGTATAATGATAATGATTCTCGGTATGCCATGAGGGACTTGTCGTACTCGGATAATTTGGAGTCATGAACGTATCCCAGACAATTTAGAGTGTCGGCAAGGTGTAACTCTACGGAGATTTTGGCCTCCCGAATTTCCTGCAGCTCGTCGCTCGGGGCCATATCCCGTGCTTCCGAGGTGTCCCGACGATGAGTGCTGGGTGCCTCCCTCTCTTGCATCTGCAGTTCTCCATGAATGACCTTTTGCAATCTTCGTTTGTTTTCCAAAGCTTTCGCCGCATTTGATACGGCATCATCCTCCGCTTTGGATAGGACATAAATGGCCCCCTTGTAGGCATCCAATGCATTCTTGTAGGATGTAATTTCTAGGTTGACTGCCGTGCTATTATCCGCACCATCTGCTGCTTTACTTTCGTCCCCATTATTATTTTGCAGAGAATCTTCTTCGCTCATATTATTGGCAATATCCCTCTGCCTACGGCCAAGGCACACACCCAAATGATGAAGGGCCCGTCCAATCTCCAGACAATTCGCAACAATGTTCGCATAGTTTTGTGTCGTGATCCACTCTTCATCAGTTTCTTTTTCGCCCCCCTCAGGCGTGTTGTCCTCGTCAGGTTTCGTGGCTTGTTTGCTTCCCTGATACCCAGTATGAACCAGTGTGGTATTCAAGTGAGAGTATAGAGTTGATACGATCAATGCTACACAAGTTCCATAGCCATGCTCGCTCCCCAACAGATGCTGCAACACTGACGTGGACTCTCCATCAGCATCACGTTGTTTGCATTTCTCAAGATTGCTCTTTTGAAAGGAGAATGCACTTTGCCAGTTGGATAAATGAGTAATCGTCGCATCATACGGTCCTTGCAATTCAAAGCGTTTAACGAGGTACGATTCGTCAAATAGTAGATTGGTCAAGTCTTTACACATGCCTTTGCATGATTGCAATGATGATGAATCGTCGGGGTCAGAAGGGAGGACACTGCTACTGATAGCAGTAGTACTCATTCCCAATGAATACGAAGTAGTGAGAGCCTTTAACAAAAAGATTGGCGAATATCGCAGCGAGTACAGTTGGGCTATTGGCTGCTGGTCAGACTGAGCAGCAGGAGTTCTTGCAGAGATTTGAGTGTCCTCTTCTTGATCAGCCTGTCCTTCAGCGTTGCTCTTCTTAGTAATTGTTTGGATATTTGACAATAACACTTTGCAAATTGCAGAATTCGCCCAACAACATGATGGGTTGATGTTGGTACTCTCCTCTCCATAATCCTCCGTGATAGTATTCGGTTGTTTGCTGGCATCACTATTCAACACCATTTGAATAACATCTGACCGTATACGAATTTCATGCTCCTTCGTTTCCAAAACTTCCGGAGCATCATTATCACCTTGTTGCTGCCTCTCTTCTTCGTTTTCGCAGTCATTATTCATTTCACCATACAGATACTCCTCCAACTCTGCCTGAGCATCACCCGATGATTTGTTCAATCCCTTGCTCAACAATCGTTTACGACTTTTTCTATTGGCATTCTTGCCTCCTATCATTTTTGACGTTGATGTCTTGAGTGTGATAACTTGATATCGTCGAAATATGTTGAGTTCATCGTCTACAAGGATGGATGTGATGATCTCTGCTCGTTTTTCCATGCTTAGGGTGACGTGACTGATCGCTTGACTCATTCCTTGACTCGTTCCATCCAGTCCATCGAAGGCATTGCTATTACCGCCACCATCATCCATCATCTCTATCACTTCCAAAAAGAGATTTCGAGCTGTTGTCAATGGAATGTATCGATACACCTTTAATTCCTTCTCCCCAATTTGTCGATGGAAGGCATTCACATACACCTCAATACACTTGAGAAGCAATGATCTAAATAACAGTACACTCTTCTGTTCCACTTCGTAATCCTGTAGGTAAAAGGATTCCTGATCCTTGACGCTCTGTTCATCAATCATTGTACCAGTTACGCTGGTGGCGATGGATTTTTCCATCAATGCAATATGCGAGATACTTTCAATACCGCCATCGTCGGCCTCTCTGCCACTGTACTCTAGATAATGTGCACGTGCAAGGGACCATAGTCTTTCTTCCCAATCTTGTAATTCTTCAGCGTCTTGGATGCCGATGGTGGAGGTGTCGCTACTATCATCGTCCAGCTGAGCATCTGCTTGACTACTGTCAACAATGGCTCCAGAGAACTCTCGAGTAGAGTCTGCCAATTCGTCCTCGTTCAACTCGTCAGTAGCAGCATCCACTACTTGTCGTCGGTTCTTTGGGGTTGGCACCATGCTAGAATATACGGTACTCGTATCATGCTGGAACCATCCCTCATTCTCCAAATCTTTAATCCACCATGCCGAAGTATCATCATCCTTCTCTTTGCTCGTCAACTTTCTCCTTGCCCTTTTTCTGACGGAGGCCTCATCGTCCCCGTCGCTGCCCACATCCTCGTCTTCCCCTAGGCCAATCCCAAACCCCAAACTTTGCAAATGGGATAGCGTATCCCCAAAATCAGCAGTCATCTTCTCCTTGCTCGTCGGGGGGAGCTCCAAAATTTTGACATCTTTCACTTCCTTCCTATCGAACAAAAATGATCCAGAGGATGCATCCGAAACATGCGAACTATTTCCCCCCGTAGACCCTCCCGTGACAGTGGATGATACACTGCTGCGATGAATCGCATCGGGAGGCAATACCCCTCCCATCAGCGATCCAATACTGTCGTCGCTATCGTACTCATAGGTAGTAGTAGAGTTTCTACCACGGAATTGTTTGGGCAATCGAAATGAATTGGAAGAAGCAGAGGGAGTGGTCATCTGCGAGGATTGTTGGGACCCTTGGGACATGCGACTTGCCACGCTAGATGACCGGCTGGCAGTCCTTTGTCGTGAATAGGAAGATGCTGTTGAAAATAACGAGGCGTCGTCGTCATCGTAGAGTGATCCTCCATCCCCACCTCCTCTATTTCGTGAGCCACGGCTGAGACGATCGGGGAGCGTTGAAAATACGGACTTGTTAATGCTCCACACATCTCCATTGCCGCCATTACCACCATTCCCTCTTCCATCCTTGCTTTCGTCATCCAATATGCCACCATAGCTAGATGCATAACTTGCATCATCGGACATTTGACCACGGCTTGAATGACCACTACGCAGACGTCCACGCGATGTGGAATGGGAGGAGATGGATGGTCCTCGTCCTACCATGTAGCTATCATCATCATCATCGTCATCGTCATCATTATCATTGTCCTCCTCAGTAGTGCCATCAATGGAATAATCGCTCCCTCGACAGCCTCTTCTTCCATGCCTACGAAGTGAATTATTCGATGGATTCGATCGCAGCGGAGCAGTCCCGCTCGCACCTCCACCACCCACATTCTCATCGCTTCTCCTTCTACCCCATCTCGACACGCCCAATAAGTCACGAATGTTCATTCGATTCTCCAAACTTTCCGTCAAATTCGACAGCGAGTTGCTATGGTCATCGTGGTGCACGCTGCCAACTACTGGTACCGGCCCCCTCCTCCTCTCTGCGCTATTTCTGGATGATGCACGAGACGTGGAAGATGCATTATCCTCTCCGGCGACGACAGCATCATCCTGCATCACTGAGTGTCTATATCCTGATCTACTACTTCTACTATTCCTGCTGCTGCTACTGCCTTCATTATTTCTGCTTCTAAAGTTGTTGTTGTTGTTGTCTTCCAGTGGAACATTTTGAATCTCCATGTAATTGCCTACTTCGTTTTGATGATGAGTAAATGCTGGCAAGGAGGCTGGTGGGTAATTGGCGTTGGAGCCTCCTCTCGTTCTACTATTGCTATTGCTTTGACTAACGTCATGGCTGCCGAGGGTGGTCCCATCACCCCAGCTAGCAGAATTGGGCGGTGATGGTTGTGTATAATCGTATCCTCGTTGGGAAGAAGATGTCTGATATTCACCACCATCACCGCCACCACGACCGCCACGACGAAGTCGAGAGTTCATGTGATGATGATGTGATGCCTGGCTGTCCACATCAGAATATGGATCGTGAGAATATTGCTGCTGAGGAGGTCTATTGTGATGCTGTTGGGGCTGATGCATCATTTGCTGCTGCATCTGCATCTGCTGCTGAGGCTGTCTACCGTGACTGCCATTGCCATCTTCCTGATATTGTTCAATAAACTGATTGCGATTGTAGCTAGATTGAGATCTGCTACCCGATGGATAATGATCTGCTCCATCGTTCCGATCGGGGTGGTGTACACGACGAGATGGCGCCGATTGCTGGCTTCCACTCCCACCTCGTCGTTCTTTTTTCCTTCTCTCTGGAGGGTCCATTCTTCTCTCTTGAGGGTCTATATGATTTTATGTGGTGAAATGTTGGGTGGATGATGCCGATCAATTCAATCACAAACCACCTAGAACATTCTCTCTCGCTCTCTCTGGGATCACCTTTGTGATTGATGGCATGCATGCAGCGCATGCAGCATACAGAATTTTGTATGGTACTCCGTTTTACGTTAGTCACCGTCAAGGTCATGGACGGACATGATAACCGTAGAGTTACCTAGGTATCGTATCGTACACACATGCGATGGATTAAGGTCGTCGATTCGGAGAAACATTGTAAAAATCGTCGGTGAATCTTGACACGGGAAGTTACGGACCTTCAATTGCCCCTTTACGGATCACAAAAATGCCCACTATGGCCCCAAGAAGCCCTGTTTTGAAGCACCACTTTTTTTTGTACATGGTAGAAGGGTACGATAGCGATACCATTTTCCATCTAAAATATTCAATTCCCTCTCTAAATTGCTTTGAATCTTTTTGAATGGTATACATATATGTTTTTATATGTAGGAATTAGTAGTATAATTATTTCCTTTCTTGTGTTTGGACCGTTGGGATCGGAGTCGCGCTTTTTTTGGCCACCTCCACCAAACTTGGCAAGAATTCAAAATCAATCAAGACCAATGTAATGGTAATGGCGGCAATGGCACAATGGCAAGATGCTCCAGAGTCCAGAGCAAAGCAAGCAACAAGCACAAGCTGCATGCAATCTGTTGTGAGCACTGGCGGGTGGCATTGGCAGATCTGCAGAGCGATCTTCAACACAATAGTCAATAGGCGGCGTCGGTAACATCTTATTCCATAGCGTCATCAGACAACAGCAGTACACTGAAACTGAAGAGATAATAATATAATATAAGAATGAGCGGCACGGAGGAGACCACAAGCGATTCCTCCGAGGGCGAAGGCGCCAATGAGTATGGTGTATCGGCCCTAACAAGAATAGCAGACGGCTTCAACGAATATGCAAGTGCCATTTTTGCTGCAGGGGTGTTCGATTGTGCAGTTGATACCACTGAGGCTGAGGCTAATAACGACGATGAGTTCTTGAATATTGGCGAAATCGTATCGCCGACCATGGCAAACTTTCGTGGTGGCGCTCATCGTCAAAGTCAAAGAAGCAGTGGAATGAACCTTCCCGATACTAATAATACAAGCAATGAAGCTACAACGGCTACGGGACTTGCACTTACGCCAGAGTCGCTAGATTTGGAACGCGCTCCTGTAAGAGAAGAAACAATGATGGATGGCATGTCTACATTGACGCCTCTGGAGGCCCGCCCTCTTCCTTTAACCATGGACCTTGGTGGGCAAGGGGCAATGCGTGGTGGGGAAATAAATAATAGGAATACATGGGATGAACTGCATTATGCTGCAACTTTTAATAATAACATCCCTGCTGATCAGAGCGACGATGATCGTATTGTGTTGAATGCAGAATGGCAAGGAGTGTCAGATCATCATATTATTGAGTCATCACCATCAGATGATGATGGCGGCAACAAAAAGAAAAAGAAGAATAGGTGTATCTTAGGAGCCCTGGTGGTACTTGCTGTTATTCTTCTAGCTGGAGGGATTGCGGCACCGTTAACACTTAACAACAATAAAGCGAGTCAATCTTCAGCGGAACAAAACAATGACTATGCCACTGCAGAAGGAAGTGACAATGGTGACAATATTATACAAAAACAAAACCCTCCTCCCACATCATATGCTCCTACTGCAAGTCCAGAACAAACAATGACTCAATTTACAGTCATCACATCATCATCGTCATCATCGGCAAGCCCTAATACATCATCCGAAAATAATGAGCCAGCTCCGATACCGAGTCCTTCTACCTCGATTTCGTGGGAAGGATCATTGTTTTCAGACGAAAGTTTGACTGGTGACCCTCCGCCAATTGAAATTACAAGCCCCATCAATAACGGGCAGATAATGTCGCCAACTAGTCCGCCGCCCTCGGCAGCCAATATAGAATCAACAAGTAGCCCTAAGCTGTCTTTAGCTAACCCTACTACCTCGGCACCCACAATGATACCTCCATTAATTCCAATAACTGCAAAGCCCAGCTCATTTTCAACCAAGTTCCCAACAGCTGAAAGTCCCATCACTGGCCAGCCAATCAGTGGACCAACTACGTATATCTCCACCAGTGATCAACCAACTAGTTTGGCGCCCACTCCGCTTCCAACGGTAAGCTATTGCATATTCAAACTCTACGTTTCAAGATTACTTACACATCTCTCTCTCTCTCTCACCATGCCAATGGTCTTTTTTATGCACCTTCTTTCACATTCAGCCACCCCCCACTCCGCCTCTGAGCCCGCCTCCAACAGTGAGTTAGCATCACACATATCCCATTTTATGATGGCTATCGTACTACCCAGACTCTTTCCTGCTTTTAACTTATATACACCACACATACACGCCTCACAAATAATGATTCGTTTCTTTCTCGTGGTATATTCAGCCGCCTCCAATCCCACCACCAACTCCTCTTTCGACCCCTTGTCTCCAACAGTAAGTTAGATATATATCATAATATTACTCTTTCCTGCAACTTCCTGCTCCAAAAACATTCACCTCTCACATGCAAGTTGTTCTTTCTTGTAATATCTACATTCAGCCACCTCCAACCCCATCGCCAACAGTAAGTTATATATCTCTAGCGAATTCCAATTCTGTTTCTCACCAGTCCTTGTTATATAATGTATTTCCTTCCATCAGCCTCCTCCGACTACAAATCCTACGCCACCTCCGCAGCAAGCCAGCTACTTTGATTCCCTCATCGCAGCCCAAGATGGAAAAGCTGACGAACAAGTCAACACCCAATCTGGGCCCACCACCAATCAGTCTCGTCTCAATATTGAACTTAAAACTGACCAATACGGGCATGAAACGTCATGGACACTCTACTCTATCGATGCAGATACAGATGCACAGATCAATTTAATTGCCAGTGTGGAGGAAAATTCATACCAACCATTTGAACAAGATTCTAGGGAACTCTACCTCAGTCCTGGCAAGTATCGTTTCGCTCTGAAAGATGCATTTGGAGATGGATTCTGTTGCAGCAGTGGAAGTGATGGATGGTATGTAATTTCTCTCGACGATCGAGAGTTGCTTCGTGGGGATTATTACATGTTGGAAGTAACGTATGACATACTGGTAGGGCATACCCCGGATATGAGCCAACGTGATCAGGAATGGCTGGATGCTCACAATGATCGAAGGAAAACTTGGCACGAACGACATGGCGAGACGTATATGCCCTTGGTGTGGTCAACAGAGTTGGCAACACGTGCCTTGTCTTGGGCTCAGGAGTTATTGAATGATTGTGATATTGTGGGGATATCACACGAATCCGACGTAAAAGAGGGTGAAAACTTGGCCAAAAACAAAGCAGGTGGAGAGGGGGGTATGGGGATCCTTTATCCCCCGGAAAATGTAAGGATTTTTCATCTACAAAATGCATTGCTTCTCGATCTGTATTCCTCACACTTACTTCATATTTCTCTTATCCATCATATTTTGCGGAAGATTCTGAGGCGGTGGGTAGACAAAGAAGAATTTGTGGGGTATCCAGGAAACGCTCACCTGACGCAGGCACTCTGGAGGGCCTCGCGCTATGTCGGATGCGGCGATGCTGTCAGAAATTACAATGATGGGTCGATTTGCCGAGTGCAGGTGTGTAGATATGTTAGGGCAGGAAACTGTGCCATGAGTAGTTTCGATTCCAAAGAAGGAGACAATTGGTTAGTTCCAATGCTGATGGGTAAGTGATCTCTTGCATGGACAGTTTGATTGGGGTGGTTTGTGCCCAAAGACCTAATATTTTTTCTCACTTGGCCCACACCTCAAAATAATGTAGAGCGCACACAATGTGGCCCCCATTGCGCACCTGAAGGGTGCTTCTAAACCAGAGTATAAGGACTGCGGCAGACTGTGGGCTAGTGCTACGTTTGAACGGATGAAAATGAATGTGAAATCAGTGTTAATGTGTACCATGTGTATGGCTACCTTGTAGGTCTCCATTCCATTCTTAACATGCCATCTCTAGAGTGTGTAGAAACAAAATTAAGCTCAACCTACATACTAAGAAAGTCAAAATTACTCTTATCAAATTGGTCTCTTCTCTGTATCTGGCACTTGAATCATGGGCCCAATTTGTTTGCGGAATATGTCAGACACTAAATGACGGATCTCGCCGCTTTGGACGCGAACGAGTGAGCAGAGAATGGGGAAGAGTGATGCCTTGTGACGGTCAAACTTTTCTGCCTCCAGGTTGTGGATCATATCGAGGATGTTGACAACCACACCCGCAAATGATGTGCAGTAATATGCAACCTGGCCTCCGCTTTCACTTGCACTTCTCCAAACATTCGGATCGATCAACACACCGTCTTTTTCTTCAGATGATAAGAACTCAGCAAGCACATCTAGTATTCGTTCCATTAAAAGAGGTTCAGAAAACGCCTCCGCGTCCCAACCATTCTTCTCATCGCCTTGGCGGCAATATAATAATGATAGGAGAAGGATCACAGATTTCGTGGCACTTGCCTCCTGCGTTAAGAAAAAGATTTGACTGCTTCCACGATGACCTGATCCTCCACTTGTGCCTTTCATGGCTTTTTCAACTTCTTCTACGCCATCTCCCTCCTCTCCCCACTGATTAAAGAACGCCTCTTGAAATGCATGAGCCAAGTCCTCGTCCTTTCTTGCATTGCTACATGCAAGCCGGGATCGGTTGAGTGAGTTAAGTAGACATGAAATTTCTTCCTCTGCTGTGAAATCGGCAAATTGATTGACAACAGTTGATAGGTATTGCTGTAGACAGTGTGATGCAATACATCTTGTCTTCAGAGTAGGGAGCATCCCAAGATGATCAACATTACGGGCACTTCTGTTGCCACCTCCACTATTCCTCGGGCTTTCGCCTTGTATTCCAAGTGCTGCCAGCTTTGAATCAACTATATCTTCTCTAATTTTCTCCTCTAGCTCAATGTTTCTCACTAGAGTGTCACTGAGACTCATTCTCAAAGTTCTCAGCCAGGCCTGTGCTTCTATTTTGTCTAGCTCAGGAACAGCATCTAACACTCGGCGAAAAACTCTACCCCATTCTTTGCACCCGATTCGCACAAGTGCTTCACAAGGTTGCCACTCTTCAACATCAACAATTACCTCGTCCCCATTATATTCGTCATCGGTCACAGTCTCTAGCTGCGCCTTTTCTTGGGGTGCACCAACAGTCCAGCGCACCAGTTGACTGGTCACTAGAGGCCACAGCACCTCCCTTGCATCATTTCCCTGGGCAAGGAAACTGGAATAGATGAGATCACTTAACAGACCTAAAGCAATGGGTGCGGTTGTGGCTATCCAGCTATCAGGAAATGGTTGCATGAGCATCATCCTTTGTTCTGCATCTTTCTTCTTGAGGCTATGAGCTTTGCTCAGGTTACCATCACCACCATGTCTCAAATCAGCAAAACTTGCCTCGACTAGTAATTCTGTGGTTCCGAGGGGTCTGCTAGGTGAACTCTCATCGGAATGTGTCATGGCTGCAAATTTCAGAAGTCCTTCATCGTCACGGGGCGGAGGGAGTGCCAGAGGCTCGCCTACAAAGTCCAGACTTGAAACTGATGGTGACTCGGACGATATCTTTGTTACTGGAGTAGAATCGCTCTCTGCGCCAATCTGTACAGCAGGCAGTATTACATAGTTAAGGATTGCCGACCACTGAGATACAGAAAACACTTTTCCGTGCCTGAGAAGAATGGCGCGTAGGGCCATGGCACTGCCCCTTTGGACCAAACAGCCGACACCTCCACTAATACTTGAGGCTGACGAACACATTCCCGACGCTAAGCCATCAAGAAGAGGTCTCCAAATTGCCATTTCAAGAGATTCCTCGTCAGATAGCCCTTCGTAAGTGAACCCTGGTGCCATTGAATCAGTATGCTGACTTCCAGAAACGGGAGGTAATACTTTCTTATCTGCAATCAAATCAGCGTAACATGCTGTGTGACAGAGTGCTCTCATGGACAACCCGATAGGAAGAAGGTTTCCACTCTGCTCGGTCTGCACGAAAGACAATGAAGCACGACAAAGCCCAGCAAAGTCTTCTGCGTTGGCATTTCTTATACTTCGCTCCGCGGATGACAGGGATACCTCCTGTTGGTCGTCTCCATTGTCCGTAACTGGCCCATCAGCGATGCCTGATGGGCAAAGGTCATCGAGGTGCTCATCAAGCAGCCGCTGCAATATTGCCAAACCCAGCGTGTTTATTTTGACACTGGGGTCACTTGAGGAAAGCATCAGGATGGAGAAGAATATTTTCCATCCACTACGAAGGTTGTGCGCCAGAGTCCGTATAATATTATCGACGCAGCGTAACACTAACTCCTTGATATCCTCTCTTGAACCTGGGTTCTCCATAATGAACAGGAATGGCTTGAGGAAAAGACGCTGGAAATTAAAGTCTGTAAGTTCAGGCTTCTCCAAAAACTTGAAGCTCAGCTGACGAAGGGCATCAATGGCGAACATGGACACCATGGCATTCTCATCACAACCGACTTTAGCAAAATGGTTGCCCATGTTTTCCCATAGCTGAGACCATGTCAACCGAGGACGGATATTCATATTATAGTCAGCAACTTCCACAAGACGCTGCAGAGAAAATATGCGAGGACCTTCAATTCCGTGTGCAGAGCCGGCGATTTTCCTGTGATTACCTGTCTGGGTAGCTAAAGACGAACTTACTCCACTAATTCCCTTCTTTGTGTCACCTAATATTTCTGCGTCAGAGACGACAATCAATTGTTCAATAAAGCTGACGACGCCACGGGCTGATAACGTTACTGAAGATGAGAAGACTTTGTCGATGAGAACTTCATTAACAGCAGCGAGCACAGCCTTTCCATTGTTCTCTTCCATATTACGAGCAGCCTCAGAAATTGTTGTTAGTTGAGGCGAGTCCGTTTGAAGGAATTGGTCTTCTGAGTCAAGACCTGATGCAAACAGATGGAGTCTTCCAAGCTGGGAAATGCACTGCAAAATGGGAGACCAGCTTTCGCCAAGATATTCCCCATCAATGATGGCGATACTCAAGAGAGTCCGAATGCACTCGATATTTTTACTCTTCATTTCTTTAATGGATCCCAACGTTGTGAACTTGGCGAGAGAGTTCACAAAGGTATTTCTAGCCAGTGACATGCCACTATGGGATGATAATCTGATGGCGTAGACGAAGCCGCTGAGGCAGAGGGCGATACTGGTTTCATTCGTCGATGATTCCAGAACTTGGGAGAGAGTACCAAGCAAAGGACCCCATGTGACGTCAAACATGGGCTTCACAACATCTGCTGGAGATACCGAATCTGTCACCTGGATGTTAGACTCTGCGGAGGGCTTTCTCGAATAATTCTTTTCGACCGGCCGTTTCTTAAAGAGCTGTTCTGACGCCGCCATCATTTCCTCTCGTTCTTTGCGGAATTTCTCACGCTTCTTCTCCTCGGCGCTGGATCCAAATATTGTGGGACCTTCAAAGACAAAAAGAGATTCAAACGTAGTATTTTCCTTTGCCACCTTTTCGCGGGCCTCGTCATCTTCCTTCAGCGAAAAGGGATTTTCTTTGATTCGGCTGAATATACCCCTCAAGTATTCCTCGGGTAGGTCTCCCCCATCGGCAATGCCTTTGTTGTTGCGAACGAACGACTCCATGGTCATCCGTCTTTCCGGTTTGATGCTTGGGTTGTGAAGATCTGTGTTCAGCATGATAACTGAGAATCCCAAAATAAATGCAGTGTCTGGCGAAGGAAAGACCTTCTCGTTTTGTCGAGTGAAACGCTCCGCGAATTTTTCCATAATTCTGTCAATCTGAGCAAAGGCGACAAGGCATTGAACAATGATGAGCCAAGATGATAAGACCAGGGAATATGAAACCAACAAAACCTCACCTTCTGCGCTTCTCCTGGTAACCGAAATCCCGAAAGAAACAGCCTAATAGCATCATCAAACATAATCCCCGTGAACTCCATCCTATCCACATAATGGTAGAGTACCTGTAGGAAGAATCCACGCCCCCCTTTCTCGGGATCGAGTTCCTCCTCCCCCTTCTTGACCTTGACAAATGGCGCGTCTATCTCCTTCCCCAATACCTCTCCAATCTGTGTCTTATCTAGTTCTTCGCTATTCTCATAGAGGAAGCGTGCCATATCCTTGGCGTCGAGCTCGACAAAGCCACTTTCGATGAAGAATGATAGTCCACCCTTGAAAGAGAGTTTGAACTTGACACGTCCAATCTCTAAATTTTGTTGTGCGGTGCGCTTCTTGTCGAAGGCGTCAACAATCTTATGGGCCACTTCAGAACCGCTATGTTCCGACATGCTGTTGTTCAATTGGTCCTCAGAATCGTCCTCTTTATCGAGGGATACATCGCTGCTCTTATTGGATGATGACTGCCTTTCGTTACCGTTGTCAACAGTAGGGGCATCTTCCCCAATATCAATCTTAAGACTCTGCCTCAGCAACGACAAGCTCGACAAACCATCGCTCTCATCGAACACATCATCGCCCCCGGGCAATCCCAAGCTCTTCAAAAAGCTACGTAATATAACTACCAATACCTCCAAACCTGTCATACTCAAATCCAACTCCTGATCCGCGCTCTTCTTAGTAGCGTTCGAATTGGCTGTAGTCTTTGGAGCGCATGCCTTAGCACTGATTCTGGTCACATGATGGACTATATCCTTGTACAGATTCACCGCATCAAAGTCGCAATCGTAATTTAGGAAGAGCTGTGTTAGCATTTGTGGATCGGCGCAGAGTACCCTCAAGGCCTCGAGAACGAGCACCTTTTGTTCAAAGGGGGAGTTGGGTGATTCGAGTACGCGTAGGAAGATGTTGGATACAAACACTTCTATTTCAGATTTGAGATGGCTCTTGAATTTCCGAACCTATTGAGAGAAGAAGGTAACGAAAGATTAAGCTATTGTAGAAACTCAAATCTTGCACATCATATGATCAAAACATGCTACACAAATCACTCACCAAAAGCAAAAATATCTTCAACGACAAATGTGCCACCACAGTCTGATTGCTCATACAGTTCTTCAAAAGACTAACACACAAATAACTCTGAACCGCATAGACAAACTTTTCGCCATGCCTAAAAGCATCCCCACAATGATCAAACACTGCAAGTATCAATTCCAAACTTAATATCTTGGAATTCAATGCAAGGGGATCAACGGCGGGTACGGAGGAAAAGTAGTTGCTCATGGCACCCATGCCACTGGCGCTTACCAGTGTGCCCGTGGCAGTTGTGGTTACCATACCTACATTTTCATCGCCGGGCAATGTTTTGGAGGATAGTTTGCATAGAGCTCGAAAGAGTAGATAGCTGTCCGTGTGGTATTGTGATGCGAACATTCCAATAGAGCTAGTTGGATCATCTATAGATGTTCCATTCGTTGTCGCCGTCGTGGCAGTACCCACACTTGCATCATCTTCTCCACTCTTGCTTACAGCAATAGTTAGAGCCTTGTCTCCTTCTTTTACAGCATCCTCATTGGTATCCTTGCTGACAATATCATATGCCTCCATCCTCATGAAAACACACTTAAGCATATCCACTAATGTCCTCTTCGCAAGTTCCTTCCCTGGCGCAGATTTTCCCACCAAGTATACATGAAATGTACTCCTGACAGCCTGCAACATGGCAGCCTCGTGCACACCACATTTGGGGCATGTCATAATTGCCAACAAAGCTTTGGCCATGCAGGATTGCACAGCCTCAGAAGACGAGTCAGACGCACGTGTTATGGATTCAACAACATATCCCAGAAAAGAGAGACCTCCATCCCTACCATCATGTCCCTTTTCTCCTGTCACTGGGGCAGCAGCCTGTGCAGATGCCCCCTTATCGCCACCCTCACTCATTTTCCTTTGAACCTCGAGCTTCATACGCCCCCCCGCCACGCCGCTGACATATCGTCCATTTGTGAGTATGGAAATACATTCCAATGCCGTCTCGGCCATTTTGTGTGTTTTACTTTCCGAGGAAATGACCATGCATAGTGCATGCAGTGTCGTGATTACCGCCGGGTGCATTGGCTCCATTGCCGCCGCGTCAATACTGGCCGCTGGATTTGCTTTGGCATTGGATTGTTTGGCGCTGTTATTGGATTTGCCATTGGTGGCTTTGGGTGTATTGTTTGAGGGGGGCACGGGCGATTGGGGCGTTTCCATCGGCTTTTCATTGTTAACAATGGAGTCGAACCGTTTGGCGGCTGCGGCCTTTTTCTGTTCCTCTTCGTCAATAATCTCCAATTCTTCGTCCATGCTCTCCTTATTTTCAACATCTCCATCGCCCTCTTCCCCCTCTTCTGATGGTTTCACGCCATTCTCTTCAGCAACATCCTCCAATTTTGCTTTCTCACTTTTATCTTTGTCTCCGGCATGAAGCACTTCCTGATGTAATTTCTCCGCCTCTTCTTCGTCATTGACATCGGCATCCTCCAATTCCTTCCCCAGAGAGGCATCCACGGCCTTTGCCTCTGCCTCTGCAGTGCTATTCTTTCCGTGACCACTGCTGGCTGCACTGTCAACGCCCTCATCCCCTTCTCTTTTACTAGCACTCAAACTGATCTCGCTCACAACCGCCTTCTTCTCCAAATCACGTGCCAGCTTTGACACTGCTTCCCCAACCACATCTTCCTCCCTCCTCACGACCGTTCCTTCTTCGCCACTCTCGCTCCCATCAGCCAACCAGCTCGGGGCAGACCCCAAAATCTCCTCCATCTCGGCCCGTTTCGGGGGCCAATCCACATCCATAAATTCCTCCAACGCTTCCACTGCCTCGTTTAGTGCCCCATTGGAGGATAGATCGCGATGTTTCCGGGGGTATTTTTGAACAGTCTTGGCTAAGGATGAAGTCTTTGTGTGAACTATTGTTATTAGGGAGCGATGCTGTGAGCGCTGTTTGGCGTTGAGCGTGTCGGGGGGCCCGCCGTGACCGCTGGTGTTCTTGCCATGGCCGCTGTTATTTTTATTCGCTGCTCCGGAGGAGCCCTTGTTCTTTAGAGGGCCCTTGCCGCTGTTGGATAGAGATGAGAACATGATGTAGTAGTAGTAGGCCAAGATATATTCTTATTTGGTCACTGTACTGATACTGGGAGACAATGGGCTCTTTTTCCCGCGTTGCCGCTGACTTCTTGCTTGATAATCACTGAGAGTAATTGGGAGGTCCGGAAATGATACCCCCAAAATCACACAACTCTTTATCTTCTCAGAATAGTTGCGTTGCCTTGCGATTGTCTTGACATTGCTCGCCACCTCTAAAACATGAGTATTGGGGCTGTTCCGTTGTCATTTTTCCGTTTCCCATGTGCACGTCTCTCTAAAGCCCATCCTTACGGTAGGACACGGACAATGACGCGGATCAATTTCGCGCGATCGGTGTTGTGTTCTTTGTCGCGCACCATCCTTACGGGCGTGATTTCTGACACGACACAGATTGCTCCGTGTTCATGAATGGTTATGAGCCCATTTTTGTGCTCGGAGGAATTTCAACCGTGTTCATCGAAC
>JALLAU010000021.1:0-27946 GCA_036939495.1 Thalassiosira hispida | reverse complement strand
AAATGATACAAAAGTAGGGAATGAAATAACGTACCATAATGATGACTCTGTTTGTGTCTTGGGCAATTCGCATATTTGGCTACCAGGATACATTGGCTCCCTTGCATGACTTCTCTGACTTTTCATCGTACGATTCTTGAAAAAATCTTACATAATATGAAAGGTTGTCCATTTCGATCACATCTTGGTACCATTCAGTCGAAATTTTCACCGTTAGGGTTAGCCTGCGGGTGGATCGGGAGTTGTCATCGACAATACGTGGCACATGCTGGTCGTTCGCATGATCAGGGATACGAGTGTGTTGCACGCAATTGTAATCAAAGTGGGAAACCTTTTGATTTCTGTGGATGGACCAAATAATGTGAAGCGAGTCTGCAAGGCAGATCTCAAGATTTCGAATCCTCGGATGCTCAACCGTGAACGTATTTTGTCATTTCGAAGATATCTCTGCCAGAAGGAACAATTGCGAGAGGGCAGTGCATTTAGAATATAGGGTTATGAAGCTTTTTAGCATAACAACCCTCATTAATAGATAAGACTCCAGCGGCTAGTATGCAGCAACAAATACTGAGAGAAGAAGAAAGTTTCCCATACTGATATTAATCGAAATCAAAACGATCCATCACCTTGATAGGCAATTCAACCGCATCCAACTCCGTTTTCAAGTAAAGAGCTATTTCCCTAGCCGAAGGTCTCATCTCTGCATCATTTCTGTAACATCGATCCATGGCCATTAGAACTGCCTTGATACTGGGATTGGTCGAGTTGCGTACTTCCAATGGTACCTTTGGCTTCGCACCTCTCAGCTTTGCTCTTGAAATTTTACCTTTTATCTGGGGGGTGATTTTGATGGCTTTGTATTCATACTATTTGTTTTTTACAGGCGTACAATGGTTGGATGAGTCACAAGGTTGCGATAATATAGTTAGATGCAATTGGTGCAAGTAAAAAACACATCTGCCTACCTTCCAAGGGCTATTCCCTACAGCAATCTTATATAGGATGTTCCCCAAGGCATAAATGTCTATCTTCTCATTCAAGTATCCCGTTGAAAGTTCATCCTCGGGCCTTTCCTGCTGCTCTGGAGACATCCACTGCATAGATAAGGTGATACGAATGTTAGATGGAAACAAATCAAAAGAGGCACCTACGATGCACATACTCTCATAGCATAAATGACAACTCACTTGTGGGTTGGCAAAGCGACCATGAAAACGGCATGGTTCGCCCGTCAGTGCATGTTTCTTCCGAAAAACTGCAATATTGAAATCATTCAGTATCGGCGTTTCTACACCATTTCGATAACCAAGAAGCACATTGTCCATATTGATATCATTGTGAATCAGTGGTATCGGAATAGAAGTTCCATTGCCTTCTCCAGAAGATGTTATTGTATCATTGTTGTTGTAAATGAGTTCGTCGTCAAAGCTGTCCAACGAATCTACTGCATGGATATCGGCAACACCACTCGCCACCCACGAAGCCATGCGCAATTTTTCAATTGGGTCTAACGTTGGTAGCAGTCCTTTCAAATCCCCGCCTGCAAATTCCTGAATCGACGATGAGCCGCAAAATCCGTAAATGTTGATTGTGAAACGGCTACGTGTCAATACATCCAGAGATATGGCATCGACTCGACTGAGCTCAAATACCTCTTCGTTTGGGTCGTGGATGTACCTATTATTTTTGATGAAGGGTGTGTGTGTGTGTGTGTGAACAAGGTTAGTAAGAATGATTGATTCAGAGATTCAGATCATTTCATGCAAGTAACTTACTTGAGAGATTTCAGAACAGCCAATTTATTCAGTGATGCATTGTCATCATGTTTATTGGATAGTTTTGTCCTAGTAACATTTCTCTCATTCGTCACCTCAGCTATTGACACATCCACCTTCCATGCATTTCTCCAATGTCCCTTGCTGCTAACTAACGAAAATGCATTGTCAGAAAGTAATAGTGAGATATCCATTTCATGGAGAGAGTTGCAAGTTGGCTATGTCAGGGTTTGATATAGGTACATATAAGGCAGTGAGAAAAAATGAGAGAAACAAAATGTAAGTGAGGCTGGTACAAAGAATGCGGGGCTCCAACGCAAATATGCCAGAGGAGCTAATAAACCAAACACAAGAAGTCTTACATGAACAGTTCTTTGCCATTCGGCCATGGGTACGCAATCTTCGTCATTGTCCCATACCACCGTCTGACTTCTCTTAGCCAGCTCTTCATCTTCTGATGCATTGTCAATTGCTCGATCCTCATGCTTTGCAACAAGCCAATATTTAAGCTTGACAGTTCTATTTTCATTGAAAATATCCTGATTCCCATCCAGTATAACCAATAATTGATTAGACAACAACTTGATAGATTCTTCTGTTGGTGCAGGCAATGATAACCTCCATGGAAAAGATTGTTTTTTTTTCCTATTGGGGTGTGGTTGGAACAGACGACGTTGAGGCTTCATCATCTGATGTTGATTGTTTGCTTTCGTCCTCTTTTCATGCAAAACCTCATCTTTTCTATTCTTGCCTTGTGGATGATTTTTTCGTTGGCCATCTCCTTTTCTCCTTGAATTCGCAGGACTGACTTGTTCATTTTCCGGGTGTATTCGGTTAGAGGTAGAGGTACCATTCTTGCTTGATTGTTGTTTGCGTTGACCAGCACCGTGTTGTTGTTTATCGTGACTCTCTTTTATCTTGTCCAATTTCAATGAGCTTTTCTTTCTCTCTCTCGAGCCTTCCAATAACATTCGATCGGAGGAAGCAATGGTACCCTTCTTCTTGAGCCGCAAATCAGTTTCAGAGTCATACCGTTGTCGTACACCCTCTTTCGATACGTTGCCACGAGTTTTTGTTGTATTGCTACCCCGCCACCGTCTCTTCATCTTACCATCCCGAAATACTATTCTCATCTCATCCTCATGCCGCAGTGGACTCCATGCAGCATCTCTTCTCATGTTGTCAACGATTCCACCACCTTCCATACCATAATGCCTCACCGCCGCCTGATCCCGTCCTTCCCTCCAGAAAAATAAATTTGTGAACACGGAGAATACAACGAGTACGCCCAGTATGGATAGGATTTTGTTATTCCTTGCCATCTTTTTAGATGATCTTGGTGAATAAGATTGTGGTGAACGAATCATTATTGTCGAGTTGTTGGAACAGCTGATGCTGATGGGTGTGCTGATGGTTTGTATCATTGTTTTTCTAGATGGTTGGGGTGAGCGAATCATTATTGTAGAGTTGGCGCTGCTGGGCGTGTTGGTGTTTTGAATCATCGTTTTTTTAGCTGATGATCGGGGTGACCGAGGAATCATTGTCATTGGAGAAGATTGGAGAGTTGGTGCCGGGTAATCTGCTTGCATCATATGCATGCAATCGATAGTGGGCGTTATCGCCGTCAGTCGACTGCAAGTTTTCTCTCGATAGTTTTGCAACTAGCATTCAGAGCAAGATTATCCGATGAACGGCACCGTGGCGTGGATCTATGCTTCTGATGTTCACTGACTGTGCCTGACTGACTTCCTCGGATTGGATCAAACGTACGCTCACTGACGGGTCGTATCTTTTTGTTAGCATCTCTTTAGAGAAACATCTGGTATCGAGATGTTATCACCCCCTCGATAGATCTGCCATGCATTGCCCATTGCCCGTTGTTGTCCTCTCTCAGTGCTCAGTGTAGTAAGTGCAGGCTTGCTACAGATAGGCTTCGCCTACCTCTAGCTCTAGGTAGAGGCGAAGGTCTAAATAAGGTGAAAGAGGGTGAGTGAATCTTGTCTGAGGCATTTTTTCGTCCATATAAATGGCGCGAACGTTCCCGACCGTTTGACAAAAGAAGAGACTTGTCTCGCAATGCTGGCTTGGCTCGCGCCAACGGGCGATGTGTCCTTCATCGGTTGAATCGCCATAAGAAAGAATTGCGAATTGCAATTTGCTGCCGACAGCCGACAGATGAGTTTTCAAGCAGACAATCCTCAATTTACATGATATTATTATGTCAACAACTATCAACGCATGTCACATCAATTCTGCGCAAATCAGAGCCACTACACTCACAACACAAAGTCATAAACGCTACATTACAGCCATCAAAAGACGACCACTCACTAACCAATAAGCGCACTGTACAGCAACAACCATGAAGATCCAAGCATTCACCCTCCTAGCCACGGCCACGGCCGCAACCGCCTCCGCCGTCTCCAAACAACTCCCCACCGAAATCTCGGCCAATTCCGACCTAGGCCGATCCATCCTCTCCCAATCCCGTCGTCTCGACGAAAACGGACAAGAACAAGAGGAAGAAAATGCCTACACCTGGATAGCAGGGTACTCCCTCAAATTCCAAGGCTGCCGCTACCACTCCGGATTCAACTCCGAAGCCGACGAGGATGGCGACGTCAAGGTTTCGACGTCCAAGCTCGCGCACTTCCGCCTCTGTCCCGCTAGCAGCTGCGATGGATGGCGTGGCGGAGGGTGCACAACCAACTACGGCGATTACGTCGTGGACCTTGCCACCTTTGCCAAAACCTTTGTGGAGGGACAGAAGCGCGCGGCCGAGTACACTTGTCAGATGTACATGTACGAGAATTGCGATTGTACCGAAAGCGATGATAAGGACGATGGCTTTGACAAGGATTACTGCGAGTATGATTGCTACAATGACTCCAAGAAAATGCAGGGTTGTATTGAGCGTAATCCGTACAATGACGATGAGAACAGTGAGGACTATCGGGGGTTTGAGGCTCAGGAGTATGCCGAGTGTAAGGAGTGGGAGATGCCCGAGGATGATGACGGTGGTCGTCGTCTTGAAGAGGCGGAAGAGGAAGAGGAGGTTCAGTACTTTATTGGCCCGTACTGCTCGGCCGACGGAGGATCCGTCTACCTCGGTCTCTACACTGATGACACCTGTACCAACTTTGCCGACACCAAGAACGGCCAGACGACCTACAAGGAACTCTCCGGCGGTGAAGACCTCCCATTCGCAACCTCAAGCCTAATCACGTCCGACTGCGTCACGTGCATCGAACAAGACGATCCCAACCGCGACGAAGACGATGATGATGATTCCATCGAAATTTCCGATCAATGCGAAAATCTCTACACATCCGCGGGCAAGTGCGAATCCGGCATTAATGTCGCCAAGTCCGGAATGACCTCCACTCCCAACACTGCGGCCTGTTCGTACATTAGCGGCATTCAATTCACCAAGGTCAATGGTGTTATTGAAATGAAGTCCTCCAAGACTGCTAGCTTTTTCATCTTCATGTTTGCTGCCTCCTTTATTGGTTTGGCCGGTGTGGTTTTCAAGCTGCACAAGGATATTAAGGATGCCAAGAGGAGTCCTTTGTTGGAGAGGGAGGATTCTCAGGAGGATCAGGATCTCAAATAAAAGAGGTGTATTGATACGTCTTTTATGCCTCGTGTCTTGTGTGTTTGAGAGATCCCGGCCATGCTATACATTCATGTTGTTATATGTGTTTTACCAAGTTGAGAGAGATGAGTCGTTTGTGTGAAATATAGCTTTAGCGTTGCTGTATTTGTAAAGTCGTTTAGACTTGCCGATAGAATTATTAGAAGTTAAAAGTGTTAGACATACCATTGGATTATTCTTTCCTTTTCTGACGATAAAGAATATCTGAACAGTCTATGGTAAGTATTTCTCACGGGTGTGATCGCAGTTCTGTTGATACGTTGAAACAGAGAAGAGGAAATATGAAATATGGTATGCAATTTGATTTTGGGGTAACAGGTGTTTGACTCTACCGGCATTAGTGATTGTTTGATACTGAATACTGAAGCAGTAAAAGGAAACACAGTACAATTTGATCTCTTGAATATATTTTTAGTATATCTGGCGTCTTGATGTATGTACAAGTTGATGCTCTGTAGTAAAAACCCGATAAACGAGTCGCTGTGAGAAATATATTGTTTAGAGACTTGTCAATAGAATTGAAGGTTGAGATTTAGAGATATCTTGTGCATGTCTTCTACCGTGTACTTTCGTACCTGTCATACTCAATATGGCGCTGAAAGGAGGTTGTCTCTGACAACAGATTTTTGACGCCCTTTTCTTGTGTTCTGATTTGCAAACATGAAGGAAACGCAGTACAACTTGGCCTTGGGACTGCTTGACTCTAGTAGTCCAGCTATATAAATTGATGCGATGTAGATAGTAAAGATGATGACCATATTGCTGATAAGGTAGTGTAATGAAATGAAATTATTTTTATTTGCTTTTTGAGTGTCTAAATTGCTGTTGTTCGTCCCCGTCTATCTCTTCAAAGTAATTCATGTACAGTCTAGTGTTCAAGTCTGTGTGTAGAGAGTGAAATGTGTAAGTAAAATCATGATGTCTTCTTGTTTGGCATTTTATGCCAAAACAAATCTTGTTCCATTGAATAAAGTATTCAACATAATAGCTGTAGCTTGTGTTGTTCCCCTGCGTCCCGAAAATTTAATGTTTCCGTAGAAAAAAATATTGATTAAATCGTCTTGTTCTTGCTCGTTGATGTTCCCATATTATGATATATATCATATGAAGCAATACTCTAATAATGAGTAATGTTGGTAGGCGAAGGAACCCTCTGGGTATCTTGGCAGCCATCACTTGAAGAAACTTGCCTGGCGGCTTCAAATACATCCATACCAGGTAGATGAGGGCATACTTCCTCCAATGCCGTCTGGGCTTCCTTAACTTGGGTAGGATCCAATGACACCAAATCGGCGGGTTGGCTCATTAAAGAGAGCCAATTTTCCTTCAAGACGGGCCATAGGATTTCACCTACATTTTCCTGAGCGTTCAGGACGGCAGCGTAGGCAAGTACCGACGGCGTAAACTTTTCGAGCAAACTCGGATGGAAGGCGACAAGTTCGGCTTGATAACGCGCCGCGTCGTATAGGTACAACGTCGATTCCTTGCAGAACTTCCCCAAAGGATGGAGCATGTAGTATATGATGGCAAACTGATGCATCGTCGGCGGATTGAGCTGCCAATCCAATGTTTGGAACAGCGACGCCTCCATATCCGTCACTTCCTTCGGCTCGAAATAATCACGGAGGAGATGTCCGAGAGCTCGGGCGCGTGTTTCGGTACGGTGTTCCTCGCTGATGGAGTGGGCCTTGATGGCGACAAAGATGGATGCGACGCCGACGAGTTGCACCTTCTCTCGTCTCTTGAGATATTGGCTTGGTTGCTGAAACATATAACGGTCGAAGTAATTCAAAGCGATGCCGACCACCTCCCGATCAAATTTGTAATGATCGACGATGAGATAAAATCTGTAGAGAGAAGAGATCACAACATTCATGTTAGAGGGAGCGTGCATCAAGTAATTTCAGGATGAGAGAAAGATCCACCGTGCATATACACACAGAAGAAGGACTTACAAATCACACATCTCTCTACGCATGGTAAGCGCATCACGATGATCGTCCGAATGCCGACGAATCTTTATACGGCCATATCCATCACGACTCTCTCTTTGTAGGAGGGCTGCCAACTCCTCCATCGCGGCCGGATCGAATCGGCTCCAAGTATCCGACCTTGTCATTTCCGATGCGTAGTTGGACATGATATTTATCTTTTTGTTTGTTGGTTTTTATTGCGACGTCGCGGCGGCGGCGAAAGATTTTATGATCATAATATTATCATTGGCGCCCTTTTGTGCGGCTCTGGATTTGGGGCGGCGCGGCGACATGATGTCTCATCTGCTGGATTCTTTTTGTGACATATTTATTGATTGTGTATTATTTGATGTCTGAGAGAGTGTCTTTTCCGGAAGAAATCTGAATCGCTGAATTTGATACATCTGGAATTCAAGCGATAATAAGTGCAATGATGTACTGATAATAGTATTTAAGATTACAATTTACTCGCTCGAATGTCGCTGGTTTTGCGTTTGGATAAGAAAGATAACTACAAGTCATATAAGCAAGTAGGTACGATAGGTACGATCCTTTCTTGTGCTCTCGTCGACCGGGATCGGTTTTCTGTCTGTGGGGCGGAAAGGGTTCTCCCCTGGGGGACCCTTTGACTTGGACAACTGGCTTGTGGCCCAGTGGTAAAGTATTAGTAAGGTAAATAAAATTAGCGCCAAAACGAGAGCAAACAGGTACGGTACGAGTCCCAGGGGAGATAGAAGAAGCATGTCGTGACAGTCTCTACCTAATCTACCTAATGCTTTGTCTGCTGGGGTGTATCGTCTGAGGTGGTGGTGTTTGCGCGTGTCACGGTGGTTGGGATTTTTTCTGTGGCTGAGGATGACAGCATTGACATTCAATACCGCTTCTCTCTAACGAGATTCTCAAAGAGATCCACGCAGGAATACATATAAATGCAGATAAAGGATCTCGTCTGCTATCGCCCGCCCTGCCGCACAAATTATTAACACATCATAATCAGTTAAGGTAGCGGTGAACGGGATGTTTTGAAGTATGTTTTGTGTAGATTCTACACAAAACATACTTCAAAACATCCCGTTCACCGCTACCTTAATGTTGTTGATTTGTGTTTTTGCTTTTTATGAGATGAACGAAGATGAAGGTCATACGCATAGCAAGAGTGCCCAAGATACAATCAAACAAGAGCTTGAGGTATCGTAGGTTTTTAGCTAAGGAGGCAGGAGGAGAGGGAGGCAAGTCTTGATTACGATGATCAGCGAAGGAATTAGTATATTTTTACAGGATACCTTTTTGGTCACATCTCGGGTCTTGGGTGGTGGTCTTGCACCCATCTTGCTTCTGGTTAGCCGAGACGAAAGCAAATCAACCAAGCATGTTCAGAGCAACAGCAGCAAAACGACCTATGATTTTGATTGGTCCATTCGATGATGGTGGATGACGCAGTGGAGAAACTGTATGACACAACACCAGGGGCTCTATTATCAATCAGGATTAGTTTATTCAGTAAAATAGGCTCTATTATCATCTCCATCTTGTCGTACATTTCTCTGTGGTTGATCTCCCGTGAGTGTACCACCTGTGGGTGGCTATATTTTTTGTATTGGAGATATATCCCCTCCTCAACGAACACAAAGTATGCATCAGCCTGTATGTCGCCAAAAAGGTGGCCGACAAACATCAAACGAAAGAGGCTGCAGGAGCCGAATGTATCACCTACGAGGAGATGAAGCTACGCAAGATCGCGCTGCTCAGAGGAAGTGGGGAGCCCGAGCGGCCAAGTACGATGATGAGCTTGCACGCTTTACGAAGACACGTGAGCAGAAACAACGCCAATTAAGAAGAAGAAGAAGCTCAATAATGGTCGAAGATCTGTGAATGCATGTAACAAGCACTGATTGGAAACATGCACATGTATGATGATACCTACAACAGTTTAGCTGAGTGCGCGCTTGGGTTTACGGGAATTCTGGAAACACTGCATATCATTGTATATTATATTTCTTAGCACGAATGCAAGAACAAAGCATAGAGAATGCAATTAACACAGGAGAGGAAAATAACAAATCTTAAGTCAAACACCAGCAAATCTTTCATAATGTTTTTCTGCAATTATCATTCCATGCAACCATTGTGTAAACAGTCGATAAAATCATTATTCTGCCTACATCATATCAATAATATACTGATGGTCATTCCTTTCCATCTCCTCCTCCTGCTGCTGGTGTCGTCGTGATGGCTTTTTCTTCGGCTTGTCATTCCTCATCCAACTATTCTGACGTTCACGGCATTCATTCAACTCCCTTGTCAAGTTATGATTCTCATCCTCCAAATATTGCATCCTAGCTTTTTGATCACCAGCTTGTTGTTCCTTCTCTAGGAAGCAACGATTGGCCAATTCAAGATTGTGTAGCTTGGACGATAAGGTGTCGATTGTAGCTTGCTGATTGGCCACTAGGAGCTTGAGCTCGATAATGTCAGGTATGTCTGCGTCGGAGGAGGATGACTTGGCTATGACTTCACTTTCCCCAATTTCTTTATTGGTTGCTTCTTTATTTTGATCTGCTTGCTGTCGTCGTGGGGTGCAATCTTTCCCCCATTGCTTGGACTTGGGCTTTGATGAACAACAACTTGGTTCTTGTTGTTGCTTCTGCTGCTGTTCGCCCCAGCTGAAATTTTGCCTATTATTAGCAGCGTACTCCGAGTTACTATTCCCTCGCTTCAACGTACCATTGGAACATAATGCTTTGGCCAAACTGCTAGTTCGTTGCAATAAAGTCATACCGCCACCACGATTATCACTACTTTGTGACAACGAAGACTGTGCCTGATGTGCGAAACTAGTGCTTCTTTGAACCTGCGAGCCACTGTTCTTTGGAAACGACTGTTGTGCGAAACTAGTGCTTCTCTGAAACTGCAAGCCACCACTATTAGATGGTGGTGCGAAACTTTTGCTTCTCTGAAACTGAGCTGACGAGCAAACTCTCACTTGAAATCGTTCCTCTTCTTCCGTCAAACTATCGTCCTCATCGCTGCCATCAACCTGCCAAGATATTCGCCTACTCCCGTCATTATTATCCTTCTCCACTGACATTCGCTCCCCTCCTTCCGCAGTAACCTGTTTCTGTAACTTCAACTTATGCATCCTTTCAAGAAAATCATTCACACCATCCTGCTCAACCTTTTGTATCCGATGTTGCATCTCCCTCCTTCTCTGCTTCTCATCAACCTCATCCTGTAACTTCTTTGCGAACTTATCCCTCTCCTTTTCCATCTCAGTATATTTATTTGTCAAAAAATGAATGCTTTATGCCTCTCCTTCGCCACTGCCGCTGGTACATTCACTGCCTGAAAAATATAATGACTTGATGGGAGCTTATTAATTATAAGGAGAACTGTTGTAAATTTGTGAGCGTTTGTGTTGTGAGCATAGTGAGTTCGTTGTTGTTCGTGATTTGTTCTTCGTTCTATTTTTGTGCGTCGCTCTGCGACAGTGCAAACGATTAGGGCTAAAATCCCATTGTCAAAGTATCTAACATTCCGAATTCTGTTCAGATTGGTGACGCACTAGAACTAGAAGAGGTCTGGCCGTCTTTACATCGGACGACGTCCCTACAGTCTACCGTGGACTACCTCGACTTGCCCCACCCGACCCCCGTGGGGCAATTCTCGGAAGGCTTGCGTTTGGGGGTGGGGCAATTCACAAATTTCCTTAGCATTGTCGCCCTTTGCAAGGCGCTTGGCGGTCTTCCGCCAAATTAACTTTGTATGTAGGAATCTGTAGTAATCCACATACTGGATACTTTCGGATCTTTCCGCGCCGCCCTCTCTATTTATGTATCCAAGATTTAGTGTTCTCCATCAACATCAACCTCCATAATATCAATCTATTTGAGTTGTCATAGTGCATGTGTGTGTGTGTGTAGACTCCTCCCTACCTACCTATGATTTTTCATGTACAACTTAGACTCCTACCTACCTACCTACGGACATACTAACTTCTACTAGTAAATGCCCTGTAAAAAACGAGCTAAGGTGGGACAACTCTCAAAGCAAGGCTCACCTGCCAGAGGGGTGGGACAAGCCGAGTAGGGTGGGACAAGTCGAGGTATTCTGCTGTATTGGATAACCCCGTGTGATGACTGTACCTTTGATACATCTGTTACTCAAATTTGTGGAGGGCATGATTGACAGGCTGTTATTTTTGTAACCATAATATTATGATGGCAAGGAGTTCTTACAACAAGTAGTCTACTCTACATAGAGTCTAGTAAGTGCAGAAGATCAAGGTATTGACGCTGGAATGACGAGGACAGAAGATGACGTTAGATTCAGATTCTTATCAGTGTACGATAGCCCAATAATCTGGATGATGCAGTCTTGTCTCATCTCTGCCATTCATATACGCATCATCATCATGATGTAATTCGTAATTCCCAATCACCATCATTTGTGTTTTGTTAGAGGTAGCATCTCTAATCTTTTAATAGCTTTTTCTTCTCCCCTTGATTTGGTGGCATCATCATCCCCTTTATCACCTCTATGTTTGTCTATGATCCACCCTTGCCTCTCCTACGAGCTTTGCGTTTTGGCATTTGCACCAAGGATGCCAATCCATTTGGTTTATTGTTTGGTATTGCCGAGCTCGCTGGAACGGCACGCAGCTTAATTCTGTTGTTGCCTTTACTAGCATCAGCTGCTTCTGATTTCTTGGGTGTCGAAGAAGCAGGAGCTGCATCTAGCATATCTGACCTTCTTCTAGAAATGGCTCTGTATCCCAAATCACTCTCTTCGTTATGCTTTGCCTCAAATAATCCTCCCTCGTGGTCCCGCTCTCTCATTGCTCTGTTTGACGCTGAAGCTTCTGTCGATGCCCATAGAGGCAATACAATGCGGCCTTCCAGGTTCTCTTTGGCAAAATCATAAAGAGCATGCATAGCGGAAAGTGACCCTTGAAATTGGCTGTTCACCCTTGACTCATTATCATGAAGACTATCAAAATTTTCATTGCGCATTTGCTGCTGATTCCTTTCTCCATTACCATCTACATCATTGCTACTCTCCATGCCAAATTGATTACTCACACGATAGCCAGAATACTGCTGCTTCGAGGAATAGTAAAACTTTCCTTGCTGTGGCTGTGGAGGCTGATTACCGAATATTGCCGCCCTTCCCCAGAGATCCATCTCAGCCATTGAATTCCCATATTTGTCACATCTTTTTGGAATCCTTGGGTGTACACCAGGCTTGGAGTTGGAGTGCTTGTTGTTCTGCTGTTGATACGCAATCCACTGCTGCTCGGTCTGAGAGGTATCGTAGAGAGCGAACGGACGCGATCCCTCCATGAGGAGCGGTTCTGAATGTACATTTTTCTGGTTATGGCCATGACTGGTGCAGCATGCATCCAAAACATATAAAATTCGACCTCTCATGTAGCCCATACTTCCATCTGACTTTGCATTTCCACCACCTGCTGCATTATTTCCCCTATTTGCATCCATGGGAAATAATAATTGACCTTCTTCTACCTCTCTTGCTGATTCCATGTTCGGTTTACCACTGCTAACGGTACTCGCTAAATCACCAGGCCAACGTACCAAGACCCCCTTCACTTGTCTGTCAATAGCTAGTTGTGCTAGCTGATCTGCAACCTCCATCGTTCTCTCCACTCTATCTAGAGTGCGTATCATATTTGCCTCTTCAGGGCGATGGTGATGCAGAAATGCATAAGATGGATGATAAGGATCGCTTGACATGTAAGGTATAGGCGGAAGGGCTGTGAGCGAGGTCGTTATTGCAGTATTGCTTGATTCAGATCCACTCTCGTTTGAATCTGTTTGATCTTGAGATGCCTCCTGGCTTGATGGCAATGAATGCTGGCGATGATAAGCTAGCGCTATGCCAATGTGATGGTTGCATATATCAATTGCCATTATGGCACTGTACATTGCACGTATTGGCAAAGATAAAATATATCAGTCGTATAGAAATGTGAGAATGACACCTGAATCAAAACACAGGAAAAGAAGCCTAATAATGCAATGCATGAACATAAGTAATCAATACATACCTGGGCTTGCCTAGTCGCCCATTCCATTCCATCAATCGTGCCAGTTTCAACGGGTTGAGCATACATTTTGTCAACATCTTGTCCCTTTTATCACCGTTTTTATGTGTAAATGCGTTGCAGCGCTCTCTTCTTCTTTATTTCTATTCAAATGTCACTAAAGATGGAATGATAAGTATGAAAATGGTACAGATATGTGTTCTAATGTACATCATATGATGGTAGCTGTCATGACATGCACCTTCCTCATGAAAGCCGTACCTACTATGCTCGTCAGATCCTTTCTTTGTCAGAGATTCAAACCCTGAGCTTAATGACGGACATGCCACCTAGCGTACAATGTATGGCAAAGTTTGTCACGAATGAGTGGCGAAGAGCATTATTATCAAAAATGACTCTTAAATAGATGCACCGTGGTGCCTACTAACAGAAGACTGCCAATAACTACGCTCTGCAATCGATCGGATATCGACGCATTATCCCTCCGTATGGATGTGGAGACTATGAGATTCAATATCATACCGGACTTGCAACGATTGCGATAACTGACTAGGAAGGGTTGACTCAACCCAAAATGGAAACTGTGATTATGATGTGTGCCCAAGCTGTTCGGGTTTGGCCAGGTTTGATGCTTTGGGATGAAGATTGTCGAACGGTCGAGGTGTGTCATGTCGCGAAGAGCTCGAAGATGGAAATGGAAGCGGAAGAGCGAATGTTCTGTGAGTTCATTCATTCTTGACATTTTGATGCACATAACATCAACTCTGAGCTTCGCGAAACATAAAACTTTGCTTACTTTTGGAACATTCCAAGCAATTCATCTCTTACTTTTTCCTCAGACCAAGGTCAGACCATCTCCCCAAACGAAGCTAAAGCTTCTCGAGAAGGCGCGGGACCCTTCCCGCCAGAAACAACACTCCCGTATCTCCCTCCTTTTTTGGTCTTGCCACTTATTGCCACCAGACAACACCAGCGCAGCATCCTGCTCTCGTCAAAGGGAAAGAGGAACAGAAGACGTCGGCATATTTTTCGTAATAGAAGAGCATAGAGGAGCAGCAGAGAGCAAGGACCAGATAATCGAACTATCTATCTACGCGATCAAAGATTTTTCATGTCGGAGCTACGCCAACGAAGTGTACCCCAAAACGTCGCGGATCGGGGAACAGTAGATCCCATCACGATGACGAACTACGAGGAATCACATCTATCCGCTCGTGCCCTCCTAGCAGCATCCCCCATTCATGCCGGTCCCGCAATGAAAATGCACGTCCCAGCCATCTTCACATTCCTCCCCTCCACAGTGCAATGGTTCCTATCATGCTGCTGTCCCAAGAATTGGTCACCACAATGGAAACGTCGGTATCTCATTGCATTGGGGGATTATTTGTATAGATTCAAGGATGAGGACGGGGCGTCTCCGAAGGGATCACCTATACCTGCGGCACCTACAGACATTCGTATAATATCGAGGGAGGATATTTCCAGTGGGGAATTTAGCGTCATGTTCGCCATGTTGCCAGAGGGTTGCAGTGCGGTATTTGAGATATCCTCGATTGGTAAAACACAATACTTTGCGGTGGAAAGTAAGGAGGAGGCAATGTTGTGGGTGAATAGTATACGGCAAATGAGAGCAGATGCAATTCGAAGAAGTATGGGACATTCGAAGGACATTCCATACCCCAAAGAATGGACGGCTTTTGATGCATCTGCAAAGAGGTTGGTGGACCAAAAAAGAAGGATCAAGAGCAAAATGGAAGCAATGGACAAGAAAGAGCAGGAAATGGCGGCGTTAGGAGGGGGAAATGCACCCATGGGCTACATCAGTTAGGGTCCTACATGATATACAACAAAACCAAAATAACCAGCCCACATTCGCGCAATGCCATGCTTTGGGGGAAGACAAAAGCCATTGTTTTGAGTCAACAGAAGCCTTCTGCTCTATATCCGTTGAATTTGAGACTCATAGATTATGCTCGTTTTACAAATCATCTATACTGTCATTGAAATCAAGATCGTTCAGCCAAGCCATTACATCCACATCACTGTCATCATCATTATCTCTCGCTACTTCATCTGGCTTATCCTCAGGCTTGGGACAATAATTCGCAGGTTGATCCTCACTGCTCTCTTTGTTTTTCCAAAAAGGAAGATCCTTTACTGGTTGCTCCTCGCTGCTTTCTTTTCTATCGTAAAACCACTGGAACTTTTTACGACTCGCCTTTCTTATTCTTTCTCGTTTGAGGTCGGCAGCATCTTCTTTCTTTGAACGCCGCATCGTGGACTGTGACTTACTTATTTTGCGCCTCCTTGTAGCTTCGTGCTGTAGCTTTTTTTGTTTGCATATGTATTCCGTTAGCCTGTCTCTTTCTACGATGTGCCAGCCATGTCCATCATCATCTGCCTTTGTTGAGCTTGGAAACTGGTAGTGCAACGTGAATGGGAATGATGATATGCCTAGATGAAATATGACATTCTTGTGCAGGTCAGATGGGGTGTTTCCACACAGATCGGTAACTTTTGAGCCGAATAAACATTGGAGTGTACTCTCTGATGGATGCTTCACTGATTTGTTGAAAATGATGTAGAATCTACGGCAGAAACTCGCCCTCCATACACGTTGGAGAAGGACTACATTTCTGTTTCTAATAATTGGGTTCAGATATCTCAAGTGTTTGAGCCACGTATACCTCCTCCAGGCAGTCTGAATCTGTAGAGTTGCAGCAAGGTAAACAGCAATGCAGCTGTACCCGTCCAATTTCGAGATTCTACCCTTCGAGTAGAGATAGTGAACACACTTCTGCTGCCATTTCTCTACAGGAACATTCCTCCTACGTCGAGATTGAACTAGGAATGCCCTTGCAACCTTTTGGATCGATACTGCTGCAAGCTGAAAAGTGGCAACTGGATACTTGGAGGGTTTCTGCAAGTATGTGCATATATGGTTAGGAAGATACAAGTGCAAAATGTGAATAATCTCAAAGACTAGTTGTTGAAACAAACCTGTATAATCAAACTTTGCTTCTCCAATCTTGACTTTCCATCAAAGAAGTGGCCGTTTCTTGGTAGGCCACATTTTGAACACTTAATGCATATCTTCATGGCACAATAACTTCTTGCATCTTATTCAAGCTGTTGTGTACCCTCTACAATATACTCCTAGGAAACTGCTCGGCCATATGAACCAAGTCTGATTTTTGGTCGTTTGGCTCTTTGGCTTCTTGAGTCGCTTTTGTGACAAGAATCTTGCTTTTTAAAACTCGGGGTTGCCGGACAGATGTACCTCACCGTACTGTGTTCTTGTCCATTTTAGTCTGTCCTCGTATGGGGAATTTTTTTTGTGTTCTTACACCATACACAATTCAAAGTGTTGTCGCTATCTGGAACCAAAACCAAAACGTTCGTACACGGATAACGGCCAGACTAGATCTGACAATTTGTTACAAACATCCATCGTGAAATGCGTGCGAGAGACATCATGATGCCAAGAGAGATGCCAAAGCCAAGAAGCCAAGAAAAAAGCACCATCGACACAACCGCTAGAGATTCGTACCACGCTCAACGCAACAACACAAACACCACCTGGAACCAAGGGTGACTTGCAGCTTGCATCCAGCTTACCCCTTTATCGATTACTATGTTCGCCTCGCAATTAATGCTTCTGGCCGTGGCGCCGATCCTGGGTGTCGAATCCTTCTCCCTACAGACACATCATGTTTTACCATCAATTTGCTCTCGGGTGTCCCCAACGCATCAGCCTCCACAACAATCTCGTCTACACGCCCGAGGAGAAGGGTTTGATTTAGATGATGAAGACGATGATGAACGCGACTTCGTTTATGCGGGACGACGATCGGGAGGGCGTGAAATGAACGATGATCGACAGTCAGCACCTGGTTCGTCGTCGAGGCGGTATCAAGACGATGTTGAATTCTTTGATCTCGACGACGATGATTTATTCGATGACGACTTTGATAAGAAAAGCGATGAATTTGGTGAAACCTACAATGGGATAATTCCCAATCCTCTATTGGATGCGATGGATCCCGATGGCGTGTATGAACGGCTGGGACCGGAACTGTTCAGGGATTGGACCTTCTTTAGGGATATGGCACTGTTTGCTGTCTTCTTGGCATTGTTTACGAGAGACACCCATCATTATGGCACCTTTGATTCGGTGGTGGAGGGGTTGGAGAGATTGCCTGCTGATTTTATCCATTGAAGTTGAAAAAGGTAGTTGATGAAAAAATGTATGACTAGTGTTTGTATGTCGATGTGCACCCAATAGAAACGACGAAAGCAGAAAGTTTATCCAACAGAGGAAACAGACACCAAGAAATATCCCTGTCAATTCTAGGTGATTCACGTGACTGTGAACAAATCTGCGCCGGCCCTTTGCGCAACGCAGGAAATTGAACACTGAACCAAGGCATTCTAAAGCAACAATATGTTCAGTTGCAGTCAGGTGAAAACGTATTAGTTTGGTGTAAACAATGATAATACCTTAAAATGCAACAGTTATGTTCTAAATATTCGATGATTCAAACATGGATAGACTCATCAGAATAGCAAAAGGAATTATCTGCATTCAACAAGTCAATTACAGCTCTGCGACTTCACCGCAGAAACCTCACTACAATTCATCAGCTTTGGCAAAGCCCTTGCTGAATCTGCCTATGCTTCCATTCAAATTCAGGAAGCGCCTACTACCTCCTGTCTCCGGTATCATTCGACGCAGTCTCGGGATCACAATGAAAAGCGCTTTGGATATAGTCATCTCTGGAGAAAATGCTAATCCCATCATAAGACAAGTCCTTGAATGTCTTTTCCAGAAAATAATAGGATTGAGAGGTAGTTGCTGTCAGGCCATTCTTGAAGCTCTTCACAAGCTTTGACATTTCGTCCGTGAATCCGTCATCATATGAAGCATACCCATCAGGGATTTCTTCTTCAGTACCCCGTGCACTGTTGGTAGCGGAGGTATCAGACCACCAACGCTGCCACTCTTTGGAGCAGCGCCCTAGGGAAAGGGAGGCGTCGACGTAGCAGTTTTTGATCGACAAAATAGCGTCGTCGTCTGACTCGCCAGGCGGGAAGATATCATCATATTTAGACCCCCTTGAACCCCCATTCTTTGCACGTTCAATATCTTCTTCAAGCTGATTTAGCTTTCTAAGCAAATGCTCTCGCTCCTTCAGTAAAGATAGTGTAACGGGCAGCAATGCTTTCTGCATTTGTATATCCTCCCTCAGACGTAAGACCTCGCTTTTCCACACATAATGAGATCTCCAGGAGGATGCAAATAATGATGCCAAAATCAAGGAGGTGATTACCAGCAATCCACTGATGCAATTCCTCCAACGAGAAACAGATGATAGCTGCCTCAACTTTTCCCAAAGACCGTTGCCAATGACGTGATTGTCGTCATCTTTGGTCTTGCCCTTGCCCTTGTCTTGCTCAGTTGTAGTTACACACGAGACAGCCGTCACGCTCCTAATCTCGCTGGGCAAGAATACCGTTTCGGGGACAGATAGCAAAGCCGATGATGTGTTGATACGTTTACTCTCTTCTTCTGCTTCTTCACCATCATCATCGTCGTCATCATCTTCTTTTTCCTCTCCGTCAAGAATGAGTAGCCCCAACTTGACGCTTTTTGCATTCTCCGCACAGTTGTTATCCAATTTGGCATCACCAGCTCCATCATCATTACTTGGGTTCGAATCATTTTCTGCCTCAGATACCAAGCTATACATGCTGTCCTCTTCGCCAGTGCATGTAAAAGTGCGGCCGTTACTATCCTTTTCTTTGTTCAGCATTTTCCAATGTGAAATGAGAACTGAGCGTACCTAAGATGTTCTGCTGTCAGACGATTGAGATATTATGTGATCAAGATGATGTGATGGCAATGAGGACACAGAGGTGGCAGATTCGATGGGCGGTAGATGGTAGATGGCACGCAGTACTAGCGGGTAGATCTCAGCAAAAAATGCCCCCCGAGATCTCCACAGTCACAAGTACACGACAAAGAGTGCAGCCGTGCCGCTCGCGGACGCGGAAGAATTGCTCTTCTCATCATTAATGTACATTTACCTAGAGGTACCTACATTGAGATGATGTCTTGAATCTTGAAATGTACTTGCACGAACAGCTTGATGTTGTGTTGTGGGAAAGGAGGTGTCAAAGGTCGTGTTGGATCTTTTTATGAACAGAGGAAGCAATTGATACCATTTTCGGGACAATATCTTCTGGCCTCTTCTTCAGCTAAATGGGACGGTGTTATATCTAGAGGTACCTACACTACTAAATTACACGTCAGCTGACGTCATTCATCACCATGGCCGCCAATCCCAAATCCAGAAGCAAGAAGAGAGTGCGTGTCTTCTCGGAGATGGCATCAAAACATTGGCGACATCTCGACACACAACATCTCTCCATTCCACTCCGTTCTCCATCCATGAACACAGCAATTGCCATTATTTTTCGAAACAGAATAATCGCACGACCATTTCCTACAAACACCATGATGTTCAGCCGTAATACCTTGCTCACAGCCGCCGCTGCATTGGCGTATGGAGTCTCTTCTGGCTCTGCCTTTGCTCCTAGCACTTGTGAGTGGATATCTTTTGATCTTTCGAGTGTATTGCTGCACTTCATTCTTCATCGAAGGGTAATAAAGAGGCTAGAGATTATGATCGATTGACACGCGATGTATGGAATTGTTTATGCTATAGTGCTATACGACGTGGGATGTTTTCCGATGTGCAATCTGTTGTGGATTGCAGAGAAAGAAATCTGTTGAGTGAATCGGATTATGGCATGGTTCACACTTTCCAAGGTCTCACAACATATTGGGAATCAATGATTGAAAGATGAAAGGAGGGTGGCGATGATGTGGAAAACCATCCTTGTATCAAAGTTGTGTGATGCTCTCTCTATATCTATATTTCAATTGTATTGAGACAAGAGGGAATTGCAATGGATTTGTTCGAATGATATGATGGATTACATGACATTGACATGTCTTCTATTATCAATATTTTTTTCCCTGTTTGTTGCCTCATAATATGCTCACTGATTTCGTTGTAACTGTTCAACAATCTGATATCGAATAGCCGTCGGAAATGCCATCTCCAGATCAGCACCAGCTGTCATCCAGCAACAATCTCAATCTCGCCAATACAGTTCCACTAAACTCCAAATGGCCGGACCCGCCCAGGTTGATTTGACTGGCAAGGTCGCCTTCATTGCCGGAGTTGCCGATTCCTCTGGATACGGATGGGCCATCGCTCGCTCTCTCGCCAGTGCTGGTGCCACCATCATTGTTGGAACCTGGCCCCCAGTCCTCAAAATCTTCCAAATGGGACTCAGGAAGGGATCCTTCGATGAGGACTCTGAGCTCCCCGATGGAAGTAAGATGGAAATCGCGAAGGTTTATCCCCTCGATGCTGTCTTTGATTCTCCTGATTGTGTGCCTGATGAAATCAAAAACAATAAGAGGTACGCTGGACTTGATGGGTACACCATCGAGGAGGTTGCCAAGGCCGTCGAGGCTGATTATGGCAAGATTGACATTCTCGTTCATTCCCTCGCCAATGGTCCCGAGGTCACTAAGCCCCTTCTTGAGACCTCTCGTAAGGGATACCTCGCCGCCTCCAGTGCCAGTGCCTACTCTGCCGTGTCCCTCCTCCAAAAGTTTGGCCCCATCATGAACGAGGGAGGTAACATGCTTTCCCTCACCTACATTGCCTCCGAAAAGGTCATCCCCGGCTACGGTGGTGGAATGTCCTCCGCCAAGGCCCAGCTCGAGTCCGATACAAAGGTACTCGCCTTCGAGGCTGGTCGCAAGTGGAACGTCCGCGTCAACACCATCTCGGCAGGTCCACTCAAATCCCGTGCTGCCAGTGCCATCGGCAAGGAGCCTGGCCAAAAGACATTCATTGAGTATGCCATTGATTATTCCAAAGCCAATGCTCCGCTAGCACAAGATTTGTACAATGATGATGTTGGTAACTCGGCCATGTTCCTTTGCTCCGGATTGGGACGATGTGTTACCGGCGTTACTTTGTATGTGGATAATGGTTTGCATGCTATGGGTATGGCTCTTGATAGTGAGTCCATGTCTGACAGGAACGCATAAGTTTGTGTGTTGAGTCGTTTGGTAAATGATGGCATTGTCAATGGCTTGGGATAGGTGTAAAGCTACAGAATTTCAGTAAAAGTAAAAAATATTCTCAATATGTACCTTCCCTCTTTAGATTGAGCTCATACAAAATTGAATGTGACCATGATTCCATTACCATTAGAGCATTAATCCTACCAAGATGGATTAATGTTCTTGATTTCAACATCATGGACTAACCTTCTTTATATACTTGTTCATAGTCTCCTGCTTGAAGCATTTTCGATGCCGGGTTTCAACCCCAATGCGTTCCTCCTCTTTGGTCGCTTTGATTTCCTCTGACTCATATGCAACAACCATATATTCCAAAGTGTGCAACGGCACCTCATTGTCTCATTTTCAACCTCAATGCATTCCATCACGTCGATCACTTTGATTTCCTCTGAATTGAACAAGTATGTCACTGAACAGACTCTTCACGATCAGCTAAGATGTCAAAATGAAGCTCTTCACTATGAAATCGATACTCTTCGGGCCCGTTGAATCTGAATAAAGTGAATGAATAGGCGGGCTCTTTCAACAATGAGAGGAGTACTAAATAGTTATCGGCTCTTTCAGAGAGAGTCCTGCGCGGAGGGCGCACCTGGGCGGTGGGCCTAGGTAGCAGGAAACTAAGAGTAATTACAAAATGAGATTCTCTAATGCTTTAATTCTATTGACTAAGTGAACTTTAAGCGGAGATTGACTGCTGGTGTGCTACCTTTATGATTCTCTATCGGTATAATAATACATCCGAATATCTACCATACACACACATCTCTATATTGAGCATTTTCATTTCTTGTTCCCACCCTTGGCGGCATTATTCTTCAACGACTCCATCGACTTCTTCCTCGCCCGCGCCGCACGTTCTCTCACACCCGAATCCAACTCCAACTTTCGCAGCCTGACACTCAACGGTGTCACCTCAATAACCTCATCTTCACTCATATATCCAATCAATTCCTCCACGCTCATCCTTTTTGGCGGACTCAAATATGACTTTTCCTCCTTGTTCTGAGTACGCATGTTGTCTAGCTTCTTGAGGCGGACGGGATTCACCTCGAGATCGCCTGCCTTGTTATTCTCGCCGACGACCATGCCGGGGTAGACAGATTCACCGGGTGCGACGAAGAGTGTTCCACGTGACTGAAGAGGTTCCAATGCATATGTTGTAGCCTTTCCGCTTCCGTTGCTGACTAGCTTGCCGCGGTCGGACCCGCTGAGGATGGGACCTGCATGCTCACGATCTTCGATGTAGCAATGGTGCATCACTGCCGTGCCACGTGTCGCCGTGGCAATTTCAGGACCAAACCCTAGCAATCCTCGACTGGGCACCTCAAACTTCATACGCGTCTTGCCCCGAGAATCATCAAACATCTCGACCATCACTCCCTTTCGCGATCCAGTCAGAGCATTCACAACAGTGCCCGAATACTCGGCATCAACATCCACAATCACCTCCTCGAAAGGCTCAAGCCTCGCCCCCGTAGATGGACAAGTAGTCGTCAAAATCTGCGGCGGCGTAATAATCATCTCATACCCCTCACGTCTCATCTGCTCCACCAATATCCCAATCTGGAGCTCGCCCCTACCAAACACCGTGGTCTTCTCCGCGTCAGTCTCGCACTTTTCCACGGTAAGCGTCACGTTATTATCCGTTTCGTTCATCAACCGTGCTCGAACTTGAGAACTGGACACCATGGTACCTTCCTTCCCGCTCAATGGACCATTGTTCGCTCCGAACAGACATGACAATGTAGGTGGGGCGAGTGGAATCGTCTTTATTGCAGCGGGTATCATGTTTTTGGAGGTTGTTAGCGTATCACCCACCTTCATTATGTCGGGTACGCCGGTTATTGTGACAATGTCGCCGGCGTGGGCGATGGGTGGGTCGAGCGGCATACGGGCTATGCCTCGGTTGGCGAATACGCCGGACACTTGTGTCGATGGTCCGATTGGATTGTTGTTGTTGGAAGATTCGGTTTCATCATCGTCGTCATCACTTTGACGATGTAGCAATGTGATTCCATCGCCGGTTGTGATCTGTCCCGAGTAGATTCTTCCAGTGCAAGTTCTCCCAAGATAGGAATCATAGCCCACAGTGGTGGCAGTCATGCTGAATGGTTCATTGATAAAATCACCCAATTCCTTGCTCGCATTAACTTCAGTTGTATCACCATACCAATGCACAGAAGGGGCAGGAATATCCTCAATAATAGCATCCAACAACCCCCTCATACTCATAGCCTTGCTCACATCTCCCTTTTGAGCAATCTCCAACGCCACATCCACATCATCCGTAACCCACCCACCCCGTGCGCTACCAAACAACGTCCTATACTCCATCTGCTCCCCACTCGCCCCCAATGCCTCGAACAAATCCATCAATTCCAATTCCGTCTCGCCTCCTTCCAACCTACCCAAACTTTCCACGCGATCCGCCTTGTTCAACACCACGATTGGGACTAATCCCAAGGAGAGAGCACGGGAGAGGACGTACTTGGTTTGTGATTTGGGACCCTCCCCTGCATCGACCACGAGGACGACTCCGTCGACCGTGGAGAGGATGCGGTCTACTTCTCCAGCAAAGTCCGCGTGGCCCGGCGTGTCCACCACATTAATGACATAATTCTGATCCGAAGAATTTGACTTGTAGTCGCAACGTGTCACCTTGGACGTGATGGTGATTCCACGTTCTATTTCCAATTCTCCCGAATCCATGAGACGTTCTCCCTCTGATTCTTTCGATGAACCATCTGTTGCTTCTGCTGCTTCTTTTTTGGATGCTATTTCTTCCTCTGTCAGGGTGGAGGCGGTGGCAACTTTGAGGAGTTCATCGACTAGTGTGGTTTTGCCGTGATCGACGTGTGCGACGATGGCTACGTTTCGTATTCCCTCGCGTCGTTGGAGGGTGTAGGTGGGTGGTGTGGCGGCATCATCGTCGTCAATTGCGGCTGCTGATGAAAAGTAGCGGGCATCAGTCGATCTACTCAGAAGACTTTGATGTTGCTGTTGCTGTTGTTGTTTGGAGAATGTATGCAGATTATTGGATGTCGACAATAGAGATGAATTGGTAGTGAAGATGGCTGCCAAATTTCTACTCCTGGATGCAATACCATTGTTGTTGTGTACAGCGCCTTCACCGTTCGCCGATATGCCGTTGGTGTAGGAACCGCAACATCTCGCGACACGTGATGTGGACGATTTTCCCTGGGCAATGACGCGGGCCACTGCTTTCTGATAGACTCTCATTTTTCCCCACTGTATTATATGACAATGTTCTTACACCCTTCGTTTGCTATTGATGGGTCCGTAGAGAGAGGAAGTTGAGAGGAATAATGTACCTTAGTATTAATATTAATAGGGTCGTTGGTGGTGTTGGTGTTGGGGGTGTTGGGCGAGAATCCCTGTCCTTCCGTCGCCGTCCAAGATTTTGTGGGAAGTCCGGGCGGGGGGCATTTGGGGGCGCCACAAATTCAAGTTCCCCCTTTCATACCAATTCCTTTTTAGGAGCGATGGACAGACTCTTTTTTCACAGAAAAATCGAGGCCATCAAAACAAACTTCTCCCGCGGACCAGATCGCAGACCATCATGGCCGTCGTCTTCCACTTCCACAACAAAACAACCGCCGCTCTACATAATATTAATATTACTCTGCACACTAAACATTCATCTCCATCATCATCATGGGGGGCTCCACCGACCGCAAACGCCGCATCAACGTCGAAACCGCCGATGACATTGCCAAAAAACACAAAGCAACACTCCACGCCCGTCAATCCTCCGAAATCAACCCCTGGACCGGCCAAGCCTACAGTTCCCGCTATAAATCCATCCTCCAAACTCGTCTCCAACTACCCGTATATCAATTCCAATCCAAGTTATTAGAGGCAGTGGCCTCCAGCCAATGTGTCGTCGTGGAGGGTGAAACCGGAAGCGGAAAGACGACACAAATTCCACAATTTTTAGTGGAGGTGGGATATGCTCTGCCGGGGAAGACGTGTGTGGCATGTACGCAGCCGAGGCGTGTGGCGGCCACGAGTATTGCCACGCGTGTTGCGGAAGAGATGGATGTGACGCTCGGGGGGACAGTGGGGTATACCATTCGTTTCGAGGATATGAGCGATCCGAATGAGACCGTGTTGAAATTTTTGACGGATGGTATGTTGCTTCGTGAGGCAATGAGTGATCCATTATTGAGTCGATATTCGGTGATTGTATTGGATGAGGCGCACGAACGGACGTTGGCAACGGATGTATTGATGGGGTTGTTAATGGAGGTATTGCCCAAGCGCGAAAAGGGGAGTAAATACGGGGAATTGAAGGTGGTGGTGATGAGTGCCACGCTTGATGCACAAAAGTTTCAAGATTACTTCAATGGCGCTCCCCTCCTAAAGGTACCGGGACGTACCTTCCCCGTGGAAATATTCTACACTGCCGACCCGGAACGTAATTACGTCGAGGCGGCAGTCCGTACGGCCATTCAAATACACAAATGCGAGGGTCCGGGTGATATATTAGTCTTCTTAACCGGTGAACAAGAGATTGAACAGGCGTGCGAGGAAATACGATGTGGCGTCCAGGACATGGGAAAGGATGCAGCGGAATTGGTGGTGTTTCCATTGTATTCGTCATTGCCGCCGGCACAGCAGAGGAAGATATTCTCGGCCGCTCCAGGACCAAGGGTTGTGGGGGGACCGCCAGGACGCAAGATTGTGGTATCGACGAATGTGGCCGAGACATCGTTGACCATTGATGGGGTAGTGTACGTGATTGATCCGGGATTTAGTAAGCAGAAGGTGTACAATCCACGTATTCGAGTGGAGTCGCTGTTGGTCAGTCCCATCTCGCGTGCATCGGCTCGTCAACGCTCCGGTCGTGCGGGGCGTACCCGTCCTGGGAAGTGCTTTCGGCTGTATACCGAACAATCCTTTCACAACGACTTGCAGGAGACGACGTACCCCGAAATATTAAGGAGTAAAATGTCCAATGTGGTACTGACACTCAAAAAATTGGGCATTGATGATCTCGTTCACTTTGATTTCATGGACCCTCCCGCTCCCGAGACGTTAATGAGGGCATTGGAGGTGTTGAACTACCTAGGAGCACTGGACGACGAGGGAGACATGACGGACCTTGGACGTCAAATGGCCGAATTGCCATTGGACCCGCAACTTTCCAAAATGTTAATTTGCAGCCCTGACTACAATTGTTCCGAGGAGATTGTGAACATTGTCGCGTCCATGAGTGTGCCTCAGATATTCATGCGGCCTCGTGAAACTGCCAAGGCTGCCGATGAGGCAAAGGCGCAATTTGTGGATGCTACGAGTGATCATATTACGTTGCTGAATGCCTATGCGACATATGAGGAAGTTCCGAGGGACGAGCGTAAGCAATGGTGTTGGGATAATTTCATCAACGAGAGGTCTATCTCTAGTGCGGCGAGTGTGAAGAAGCAGTTGAGGGGTATTATGACAAGGTTGGACATTCCATTGGTCACGTGTAAGGGAAGGAATGGGAGTTATGATACCAATGCTATTCGGATGGCGTTGACGAGTGCGATGTACATGCAGGTGGCATATCTCCAACGGCAGGGGAGTTATTTGACTGTGAAGGATAACCAGATTGTTTATGTCCACCCTGGTTCGGCCATTGATGGTAAACCTCAATGGGTAAGTAGTGCATTCGAACACTTTTTACTGTTTATACTGCTGCCATGATTTATGTTTCCAGTATTCTTACACACACACACAAATTTATCTGTTTGATCGATACACAGGTATTGTTTGAAGAATTTGCCTTGACCAGCAAAAATTACATTCGAACGGTCACCACCACGAGGGGTGAATGGCTGGTGGACATGGCTCCGCATTACTTTGACTTGGACAATTTCCCGGAATGCGAGGCAAAAGATGAGTTGATTCTTGAATACAAGAAGAAGATGAGGCGAGGATGATAATAATTTGGTAGGCAGTAGGTAACAACATTGTGGTTGATTCTGGTGTCACATCCATCAGTGTCACAATCACACACTAAATTAACTTTGAATTACAGAGGGATTCAAAATTTATTGCAACGAATCAGTTAATTGAAGTCAAGTTCAAAAGTAGTAGTCCTGAAAGTGGCCAATGCCTTCGCCACAAGCTTTATCGACGCTAACGGAAAGTCTACAATGATATTGCCTGAGCGTGTATCATTGTTATCCAACCTCACCACTTCATGCTTCACCACAATGCCCATCTCCCTCTTGTTATCACACCAACACATTGGTAGCTTTCCATTTGCGAATGGACTTGTTAGGTAGGCATCCGCATTGTTGTTTG
>JALLAU010000020.1:0-28155 GCA_036939495.1 Thalassiosira hispida | reverse complement strand
TCAGATGGAGCTCAGATGCCTTCCTAGCGTACATAAAAAAAACAAGTCAAGGAGTTCACAAAAGGCGTCAGCACGAGAATGCTCCAGAACGGCACCTTCTACAACACCTCTGTAGCGAGAGACTACCAAACCAACGGCAACCAATGAAGAAGTCACCACATACAAGCTAACTTGAACATTTTTGGGCGGCAAGCAGGCTCATCTCTGTGCCAACAGCTTCGTCCACGAAACTAATGTCGTTCATTTTGTTCTTGGGTTCTTATGAGCCTACTTCTGCCATTTTCCCGTAAATGTTCCATTTGCCGAAGAGATCCGGTACCAAGTCTGTGAGCTTTTCTTTCCTGGGCAGAACCTTCATATTAGAAATGAAAGTTCCGGTCCAAACCAATCATGTACCAGTGTTCAAATGCCTCAAGAGGAGGACTGTTTGTGTCGCTATGTGTCACTTATGGTGGTACGCTCCCACCATGCACAAATGTTGCTGTAAGATAGATTAACATTTAAGCCAGGCATTATCACTTCCTGGAGTGAGAGATTTTTTCTTCAAAAACTCAAAAAATAGACTTCCATATATGTATAGAAAGCTCTATCAAGGCGGCTTCACTGATCGTATATAATTGATCAATAGATGTATTTTTCTGTATGTAACATTGTAGTGAAAGAAAAAAAATGTAATCTGATATGGGGGTTTATTGGTGAACAATAAGAGCTCGATCAACCGTTTGGATCTTAGAGGAGAAGGTCAATAGCTCTCAATAGAGTCACTGTAAGACCCTATTTGGACATACGAGTGGAACTTTTGTGGTGGAACTTACGCGAAAGTTTCACCCGTAACTTTTACACCTAATTAAGAGTTCCGGAACTATGACATCACATCATGTGGTTATGCCAAAATCGTGCTGAAAAGCCTTCTTCTCTGTTGGCGGGCTCCTTCCCGCGCAAATGCACAGCTCTTCACTGCAACACAAGCTAGTTCGTCGGGTGGAACTTTATTCCCTAAGTTCCACTGGTTCCTGAAAGTTTTATATGGAACTTACACCAAAAGCTGATTTTGGTGAAGTTCTTTAACACTACCTAGTGCACGCCTTGAATTGATTCTTGAGATTGTGGGATGACCCCCCCACCCCCCCCCCCCCTCAGCCTCATTTGGCATACCATTCTGGAACAGCACTGCAGTCTGGAACGAGTCATTTGCTTGTTATCTGCTAACGAAAGGTCCAGAAAAAGAGAAGCCATTGTCCACATCAGTATAAAAACTGTTTTATTTGGGCTCTTAAGACATGATATTAGTTGGAGCGCCTGAAACGCCAGCAGACCTACCCAAGCTCAGTCTGAGTTTAGCTAGCTAGCTTTTCACTACCATCCTCCTTAACTTTGGCACCACCATTGATAACAGTTCAAAGAGAGCATATATGGACCTGGACAGCCCATAGCAGTACTAGCAGTTCTAGAGGTGTATCTACCGTTCCAGCAGGACCGGTGAAGTGCCTAGCTTCGCTACTAGCTTTGAGCTTGCTCCAGCACACTACGTTGAGATATATAACTTTAACAAAAAAAGACCCTTAGATCTGCTCCTCAACCCCGGTTGACTTCTAGTTGATGCAGATGAGAATGAAACATGTACAGAAAAGTGGCGTGAAATGCAATGTTCAACTCTGCATCAATTCTAGAGAGAGGCAAGTACAGTGCACTTTTGGAGCATCATAGATCAAGTTGCTCGCAGTGCGGAGGAGGGTGCTGTCAGGATACAGAAAAGTGGGTATTTATTTCAATATCACTCAGTGAATAGGCTTCAAGACTATCTTTTATCAATGCAAAAAGCACTTTTGTCATGGCTGCGCAGGTCCACAAAAAGGTTTTTGTAAGAAAGATTACTGTTTATACTCTGTCATTACAGCTACGCGTGACGTCTGTTTTGATGAAGAGTGCCTTGGATGCGGGATGGGAGAGCGTGTGAAGAATACCAACACAATATCTGTGAAAGTTGAAATACATGCACGAGGACTCTGTCTTGAGAACCACTATTACTCTGTGTTGTCTGCTTTCAATGTGATGCGACAGTAAGCACTATTTCTGTGACAGCTGCCGCAGTTCTTGGAATATAACTTGCCTGGATTGCAGGACACCTATTGCATGGCAGCTAAAAAGACAGGTTACTGTCGTCTTCGGCGCCACAAAAACCTAACAGAAGTTTTTTCTGACGCTGAGAAGGAGGTGGATTGTTGTATTATTGATGAGATGACTCAGATGAAACTATTCTTGAACACAAATTAACCTAAATCTAAACCTCATATTGCCCCAAGCCTCCTATTCATTCTCTAGATTCAGTGCAAGGTTAATTGAGGAGTGAATGAATTATAGCTGTTTAGGTTTTGAACATTTCAAGCGAATGAACTAAATACTTAACATGGTATCATTTCCACTAAGTATCGTAGTAGGCACCTGTTGTCACACAACTTTCGCATTCACCACACGATTTAATGCATCAAGATAATCTTCAAGCAGTTGCAAAGTCGATTGTCCAACATCTCTCATTACATTCAGCTCTTCCCGAATCCAATCCTTCATTATGAGTGGCAACGTTGAATAAATTCTATCCTGAGCAAATCCAGCCTCTGCAAATTGATCTTCCAACTCTTGATCTGAGAAGTGATTCAACTCATGATTCATCCTTCTATAAATGTCATGTGAGAAGGAAGGAGAGAGTCTCGGCCTCGTAATTTTATTTTCGGCAATCCAAGGATCATTCGTGACGAAAAACTTTTTCAGCTTAATTGCTGGATATCCCCGAGGGAGTAGTTTGCGCTGAGCCTCGTCTGCATCTGGGTGGTCACCAACATCATCAAATATGGCCGAGACCTTGCCGTGTGCCCAACCAAGGTTGACTTCAAATGTTTCTATCAGTTCATTCACATTATGGACAGAATCTTCATTCTGGTTACAAAAGCTCAAATAATTATCAATCTCACATGAAGAAAGTGTTCTCATGTAGGATTGTATGTGTCTGGATGGGACAGATTTGGGTGCAGACCAAACGAGTCCGCAAACGCCACCACAGTCATCATCCCATAGCTCAGGAACATCTCTTACGAGGAGAAAACTATCATTCGTCAGCATGACTCTAGCGTTTGTTTTCCAAATCTCTGCTTGGATGGTACTATTAGTCAGAGCTGTCATCCACTTTTTGACATCTACTGCAACTGCATCATTTTCTACAAGTATGACATCATGCACCAGTCCCTTGGCTGGTCCCGAGCGCCAGTCGTTGATCATGGCATTTACTTGAAACTCCGACTCTGAACCGTCATTATCCGTCGAGAATATCAGAATGGACCGTAATGGCTTCTTATTTGCATTGTTGCTCGTATTATCTGAAAATAAAAGCTGCAGATTGTGCTGAATGATACGCAGGCGAAGTGCTCCATCGGGTCCATGCCGCAGATGAGATACGGTGAGAATGAGGCGTGATTGAGATTCTACTTCTGTTCCGAGCATTGGCCAGCATTGTGGATATCTAGGTGCCTTTGGATAGAGGTAGCAAGAAATGCATGACAGTGATAGGACGAAGGCTATCAATGCAACGATGTAACACAAATTGCGGTTGTCCTTCTGGTTCCACCTTTTCGGAGGATGATCTTTATATTTTGGGTTTGAATGATTGTCGGTGTCTGCATCATCATACTTTATACTGAGTGGTAGCTCCTTCACTCTGCCACCGCGTTTCATGTTTCATAGGTACAGTTTGGATGAGGATGAGGTCCGTCGGCTGCCGGCTGTGCGTGGATGAGGTCGGGTGCTGTGCCGCGCCGTGGCATGGGCCCTGTTGCGCTAGAAGCTGTGGCCTTGCTTGGCTTTCACTTTGGCGGATGTGGCGGCTGTGCTGTGGCTGTGGGCTCGCCTCGGGGCTCGGCGTCAAAGCTGTCCGTGGTCAAAGTCGTCTGTATTTGTAAGTAAAACTGGCCGCAAAATTCGAATCTCTTTTTTCCAGTTTTTACTTTGACACTTCATGACTTCAGGTTCAGCGAAGGAGAGGACACAACTCAGGGATTGGCGATAAATATACGACAATCCACGCCGGAATTCGTTCGCTAAATCCCATTTTGACGGATTTTGGCCTGGCCGGTTGCTTTTGCTTCCCACTTCAGCTATCCACATCTTGCAGCGCTCCATCGCATCGGCAGCGCACTACCATAAACCATAATCCAGGCCAGAACGAAAAGAGGCAAAAACAAACAATACATCATAGGTATCCCATCCAGCGCCATGAAAAGACACACGCCAATAGTTGCTTCGATGCTCTTGAGCATCAGTTCATTCTCCTCATTCGTTGAATCCCAACAACATGTCAAGCTCTCCACAACCTCCGCCAGATTCAATCTCTCGATCACCTCACCCTCCGACTCCGAGCCAGTTCGGACCTTCTCCACAAATGAGCACTTTAAGTTTGAATCGGCCACGTCCAAGCTTTTCCATACGGAATTGTCCAATCATGCCAGCAGCGAGGATGCTAACAATGCAAAGTCGCGTGTGGTTGTAACCAGTGTTCATGTAGAGCGGATGAAAAGTAATGATGACGCATCAGCCGCCAACCAAAGTGACGGAGTTGGGGTGACAACGACGGATGATCATGCAGCAGCTCTCACCTTGGAATCTGTCGTTTCAGTGACCTTTTCGGATGTAGGGCTCTACAAAGCAGTGAAACGAGCGCCCATCGCCGGAGGGTGGGAAGACAAGACTGTGCCCAGCGTAGCATCGATTTTGACCAAGGCTTTGTCGCCCAGCGATCTCCTAAAGGTGTTGAAAGAGAACAAACTCGTCGATGCTGATACCACAGTGTTGGAGCTCTCATTTACAGAATTTGACGGTTCCTCCGACGAGATGACGGGAGTTACTGCCACGGAAACTGAAATTGTGACAAATTCTGTAAATGACGGATGGCCCATGTTTTCTGCTGGTATCATGATAAGTCTCCTCTTTGTGGGCATTGTTTGTGTCGCCTCTTGGGTGTATAGGAAGGAGTTCGGCCAATGCCCATTCATGGGAAATAGTAGTGCAGATGACGATAAATCGTCAAGCAACAGTGTTCACTATGAGGGTGATGTCGATCTGGAAGAGGCAACCACTCCTTCGGGAGTCTTGGGACTCAAGGGACATCACCCACAGGCTGAATACGATGAGAATGCTCACCCCAACAACAACAACACGGCGTATCGCAGAAAAAGATGGACCACTGGTATGAGTACTGTGTGTGGTTCGCCCAAGACGCAGAAGAGTGGTGCGATGAGTGTATCTTCGAAACACCCCTTGGGTATCACATCAATGAGGAAGTTGGATTCATTTTCGACTCCTCAAAAGCCCAAGAGTGACCGTATACAAATGTATGATATTGAAAGGTTGACAAGAACCTAGGAGTTGCTTCTACACAATGCATTGTATAGGTAGGATTTCGTTATTATTTCGTCTGTCCAAAATGGATGGGCTGGTGTTATGTTGTGAAAGTGTAGTGTGTTCAAAGAAGATTCTTAAATTAATTTTATTCATATGGTATTTTATGTTCCAAGTCAGTACCGTACAGGATGTGACAGCATGCACTCCAAGTTCAATCCAACATAATGATGTCATAAATGATGCTCAAGTTGCTGAACAATCTACTCACGTTCATTGAGGCTGTTAAAAAATAGAGTGTTTGATGATGGTGCAAATCGGATCGTGAAAAAGCATCCAGGCACAATCAATCAGCACATACTACACAGCTCAAGAGGAATTTTGATAACCAAGCTGATGCAAATTACAACACACCACATAAGAGTGATCCATAAAGTTTTACAAAAAATATTTCTGCCTCTATCAAGTCTCGAACAGCTGCTGGTCACAATGTATGTGGATGGCCATGCTACCACCCTACCTTGCCTGATAATGCTCAGAAGAGGGGCCTCGAATTTTACCTCGCAGACAACTCTGTCACATGATGAAATTATTGAGATTGGCCATTGTTCTCCCCGTCCACTAAGCATGACCACTCCAGAGAATAGTGAAAATCAAGGCCTGTTGTTGAAAGCAAGAAGATCAATGACACTGGGGGGATTTCTCCCGGTATAAAGTGAACACTTACCACAATGGTTAGCACCTAGACCTTAGAGGAATATCCCCCGATATCATCTCATCACACCTGTCAATGTCTAGGAGTGGGACATTGGCTTCACTGGCCAAAACTTCTATCAACACATCAGGTTGACATAGGTAGTATGTAGCAAGTGGCAATTGTTAAATTACCACAAGAGTGTTGTTGCATCATTTTCCTGTCTCTATCAATATGTCTTCGACAGCTACCAGTCACAATGAATGGCCATGATTTAACCTCAACTCCTCTGTCAATGCTCAGAATAAGAGTGACCTCGGATTTGGCTTCTACTTCCGACCTGCGCTGAAATGTCTAGTATTGATGAGCAGACAACTATTGCACATACATCTCAAATATGTGGCAAGAGTTCAAGTGCCATGAGAGTGTAATCATCTCCTTTCCCTGTCTCTATTAATTCTCCAACAGCTGCTGGCAACAATTGATGGTCAGCTACCACCCCAACTCACCTGCCAGTGCTCAGAAGAGGGGCCTCGTCAGATTTGGCTGCGTGAACAAAAACAGCTGTCAATCAGCTGACGCCTCCGGCACATAAAGTATCAAGTTGCAGAGTGACATTAGGGTGTTGCCGTCCCCCCTTTCCTGCATCGGCCATCGAACCTCCAATAGCTGCTAGTCACAATGATAGAAATGCTTCCACCTAAACTCACCCAACAATGTTATGCTCAGAATAAGAATAAGAGCAGCCTCAGACTTGGTATTTGGCTTCATGTTTTGAAATGACGGACAATCAGCAATCATCACACATCTCTGACAATTAAGACTTCTGTAGCAAGTGGTAAATTGTGACGAGAGCATTGTTACATCATTTCCTGTGTCTGCTAAGTCTTCAGCAGTTGCTGTTTGAAATTGATGACCAAGCTTCCAAGTCAACTCACCAACCAATGCTCATGAGAGGTGCCTCAGAATGGGCTTCGTATGCTGAAATGGCTGCCAATCAGCAGATAACTCTGGCAGATAACTCTGGCACACAGTGGCAACTTAATTGCCACTATGGGAGTGTGGAGTGTTGTCGGCACATCGTTTCCCTGCTTCTACTCAGTCTATAACAGATGCTGGTCAACATGGATGGTCATGCTTTCATCTCATAACACTTGTCAATGTCTAGGAGTGGGGTATTGGCTTTGTACGCCGAAACATCTGTCAACACATCATATTGACATAGTATGTAGCAAGTGGCAATTAGCAAACTGAAACAAGAGTGTTGTTGCATCCTTTCCCTGTCTCAATCAGCATGTCTCCAACAACTGCTGGTCACAATCAATGGCCATGCTTCTTTAACCTCAACTCTCTTGAAAATTTCAGTCGTATCTATTCAACCACAAGCTCCCCAAGAAGAAATCAAGTCCATTGTGTAGTCTCAGATGGAGTATTGATCTTTGGTTTGATGAAGCCATCAATGGGGATTGTGACTGTGGTTGTGATCCATGTCACCATGAAGTCACTGCCTTTCAAAACGAATCAATTGGCAGTCCTGCATGGTATAACGGAGAGTAGGGAGAGGGTGACGAAGCTTCTGGGTCTGTCTGCATTTTTGAAAAGTCAAGTTCGTTTAGTCTACATCCTGATTCTAAATATTGGCAGCCTTGTTTGATATGAGAGTGAATGAGAAGTAAATCACATTGCTTGATGTGGAAGCTTACAGTATTGCTCTTATATTCTTAAATTAGGCATTGATATTCATGGCGGTTCGGACTATCTATCTCTTATTGTCAGCCTTGGTAGGGACGTAACCTGGAACCAGCACTTTATCAATGGCGTGAATGATACCATTTACGCACACAACATCCTTGGGGTAAGGCGTTTGACCGATTTCCCCAATCATGCCGATGATCGCATCGTCAAGGAAATCTTTTCGGTATTTGTGGGTGTAGGTAAGCGACTCGCCATTCAGCGTCTTGAGGTCACCACCGCCTGATATATCGTAGGATGTATGCTGGCCTAGGATAATGTGGTACTTAAGAATTTCTTCGTCCATGTATTCCTGAAAGGAGGAACAAGCCTCGTTAGTTGGAGCGAGAAGTGTGTAAGGACCCAGTCCCATGAGAGTCTTTTTGAGGCCAGCTTGGTCAATTGCCATGGCGAATTGATCAAAATTATCGTAGTCCTTGATCTCCGTCTCCTCTTTTCCCACTCTGGGACCTTAAATCGGCGGAAATAAATAAAGGAGTCAAGGAGTTGTTATTATTTCGGTGAGTCGTCATGGGATATTCACAAATGGGGCAGACATTTGGAATGCAGATACAACCTTCATATCCCCAAGCAATACTGGGGCCTTCGAGACTTCCCAACATGCCATATATGTCATCAAATGCCTGAAGAGCAGATGCAGAGGAGGAGCCACGCTTAGCCGGGGCAAAGGCGGAGATGGAAGGGAGGAGGGCGAGGATGGAGAAAATCTTCATGGTTGAGGGAAGCGAAAATAACTACTCCTAATAAGGTGGGGTATTTGGTTTCTTGTGGTAAAAGATTGAGAAAAAGAAACTCATTTCCTGTGTTCCCCTGTGCTGCTCTAGTATCGTACGATGATGCGGAGCACGGACCGACGGGGAGAGACAACTTCTTGAACGTAATCGTAGATATGAATATGACGCCCCAACCCCCAACAACGACAACAATCAGTAACAACACCACTTTTTGAAGACGGATTGAAGAAGATTTCGTACCCCTTCCTCCCCGACCGGTGTTACTAACTGCCCTTCATAGATGATTGAGATTGAGCTCATGCTTACGCAGTGACTAGATAGGATGTGCGTTGGTTTGATGTTGGTAGGTGCGTGAATGCTTCTTGAAAAATGGATCTTTCGTACTTCATTTGTTCACGTGGGAATTCAGTAATTGGGTGTCCTCCCGCCAAATCAGTCTCTACTGACTTGACACCTAAATCTGTGTAGGTAGGTAAATCCAAAAAAGGTGTTCTTTCACAACGCCACCGCCACGCAAACGCAAACGTCGACGAAAGATAAAGATTCTATTGCTGCTCTTGATATTGATTTGACGATAATGGTGCTTTACATTTTGTATGCCAAGGCAGATCTCGAGGGTGTCGCCTCCCTCTCTCTCGTACCAGGCTCAGATATATGTGTATCTGTCAGAAATACCACACAAGACCAAAAGCGCGAGCGCATAGTCATAGAATCATCGGAGTTGCATCAAGCCGATGTCCCAGAAAATGAAAAGCATCGTGCTGAGCATTCCAGCCATTTTGCGTTGAAGTGGGAGGGAGATCTTACTCGATCGACGATCCGAGTCATCAACGATGATAACAGCAATGAAACATCTACTATGAAGGAGAAAAAAAGTACCAAACACGGAGATGGCATTATCGCGAGGGACATACATCACCCGCAGGATGATGGTCAATTTGTGCCAATTATGAAGTTGGAATGCGATGGCTTGGAACCTTATGCATTTCACCCAATGGGAAAGGAATTTTCAGTGGTAAACAATGCAGGCGCGAAGGTCGACAATGTAGACCTTTCCAATGGTGAATGGAGTGCCTATGACTTGGCATCTGGAACGTCCTTGGTCAAAAACTTTGTAACAAAGTTTGAATGAAACACATCGAAATATGAGCGGTGTATGACACGGTAGCAAGATAGAGCTGTTTTTGTTTCTGAATGAATCGGTGGCAAGGGTTCAGAGCCACAGGGTCACAAGTACAATGGGAAATAGAGTAAAAGATACACTTCATACCATTTTCACTGATAGAACATTATTATTTGCTGCTTCCGCAAACATCAAATTATGTATGGTGCCAAATGGTTCCTCATGTTTACATCTCAATCTATGTCTGTCACAAGTACCTAATACTGATTGGCTAATGTTTTGGGTATCCTAACATTTCCATCAATATAGTTCTGATTCAGATTCCTTGGGGTGCTGTAGATGGACACGGGTTAGAGTATCCTCTTCTCCACTAACCCCCCAAACTAACAGTCTCCTGTGTGGATGAACATGTTGGTATTTTTTTTCTTCAGTTTTGTCTATGTACCTAGGGTCGGTTCTCTCATTCAATCTATCAAAGTTGAGCTATGTCGTTGTTGTCGGCGTGCATCGCAATTCTTATTTGCCCCCTTTCTCCTTCCGAATCTGCTTGCATTCAGATTTTTGCATACCCCAATGCTCCAGTTGGTGTTCTCGCGAACAATAGGCTACACCTGAGCATCGAGAGCAGAGTTTCAAAGCGACAGTAACGCCACACACGGCGCATAATTTCGTTTTGCTTTTTGGAGATGATACAGTGCATTTTTTATTGAACTCGTGTGTCAAGCCTGTTCTGGTGTCCATGCTGAAGGTATTGATATCCTCTCTGCCGGCCTTGTGCGTGGGAGCACGGATAGCGGTCTCAATGGCAGCACGTGTCATCTCCACGTCGAAAACGAGAGGATTTGATAATAAGCCAAGTCTGTTTGAACTTCCACGGAGATCATTCACCAAGTCCCACCAACGCTCGCTGTTTGGTCCAACCTGTCTTCCTATTAGCTGGGAAATTTTCTCCGCATAACCTATAATTCCTCCTGCGTCATCTGGGATGCTTCCTCCTTTTCCACCACCAAGATGAGCTACCGTGGCGTTGTTTGGAACATCTTCTTCATACTTTGTAACGCAAATGCTATGTGACCACTGATTGGCAAGGCAAAGGCATGGTATTGTGTTGAACCGCAATGGTAAGAAGGATATCAAAATGCATTGAACGTCTGAAGGAATTTGCATTGAACTTACCCAATCCCCAAAGTCATGAACGTACTGGAGATGTAACCCACCATCATCTCCATTTTTGTTCAAAACGAATAGTTGTCCAAGTGTGATCTTTTGGTCATTGGCGAGACATCCTCCTATGTACAACGGCATAAACATGCTATCAAGTGCTGTGGATTTCTGTCACGTTAAGACACATCGAATATAAATAACATAAGCAGAAGTTAGAATATCTAATAAAATATATGCAGGGGATCAACAATAGAATGATGGTTTTGCAAATGCTTACCCTTGGGCCAATCCAACACTCTTCTTCCATCGTCTGTAGGGCGTCATCAAGTTCCATACGTGAAACTGATTCTACGGGTTTCTGCTGCTTTTTCGAAACGCGTAGCAATGGTAGTTGGGCTTCCAGTTCATTGTGGGGCAAATAACTTGGTCATGTAGACATTTGATTGATATTTCCGGGCTAACGAGAAGGTCACGTTGAATAGGGGGGTGAATGCCATCTAATTGTACACTTACTTTGAGCCACTTGCCACAAACCACGTCCACCTTTGATTCATCAATCTTTTCAAGAGCATTCTCAAATGATCGAACTCGAATGGAATCTTCATCTCTTACTGCCTCACGAAATCTGAATACTGTGCGAATTGTTGAGCCGATTTCGCCTGGCCAGGATTCTTTGGCTGGTCGGTTTTCACTGCCAAAAGGCATAACTCAGCATTGATTCAGAAACTTGGCAGCCGGGCGCAGCTACTGTACGAAGGATGGCTTGAGCTCTCCTACTTACAGGTCCATGATATGTATCTAAGAAGGTACCAAACTTAGACGACTGAATTGGAGGGTCTAAGAATTCATCGAGAATAGGGCGTCTCACTTTGCAACTGGTTGTCGACTGGGCGGCAATAGACATGATGACGCTGGGGAACTTTTTCAGAGAGACGCCATTAGCCATTATCAGGTCGCCCAATTCAGCACTAGTCATAGCATTGGCAATGTGTAAGTTTGATGGTTTTACTAGAGCAGATGATATTTCCCCTTCCTTGTTAGGTGGAAGAAATACTTGATACCTCCCATCCATGTCAAACCAACATCCACAATGTCCAACTTGTCCGTTCAGATCTTTCTTTCCCTTCAGATTCTGAAGCTTTACCCTAACCCCAAGGAGGTCCTGATCATTCGGAATGACCAGGTCCAAAGGCTTCAAGAAGTCTTCGTGTGTCACACTTACTGCTTTGTGGAGCTAGAGGTAACATAGGAGTCAGCAATAATATGGCATAGGAAAGACAATGTATTCACATGAAACCACTCACTGTTGGAGAAGAAGGGGTAAGGTCAATCGCCACTTGTGGGCTTTCGTCACCAGATAAGTTGTAAAGATCCCAACACCAACCAGATCTCTCAGGCCCTTCTCCGTTTCCAAATGCTTCGGTGATGGAGACTTCGTAAACCTTATTCGAAGCTTGGGGGCTGCCGCCATGGGTGAATTCTTCTGGCATCTCGCATCCTTCATCTGCCACCATCTGGGCTACCTCCTCGATTGCTGCCTTTCCCTTCGCCGAAGGATTCAAGTTTCCTTCACATATCAAATAGAATGTTAGATTGTTTGTCAAAGGACAACACGAGTTTGAACCAATGTGTTTCTTGTTGTACTCACCAGGATTGTACCCGTACCCACCACCAATCAATAAACGAAGGACTCCATCTTCACACTTCGAGACTGCGGCAAATGATTGTGCTTTTGGTAACATGTCCATCGTTGGTTTCAGCTTCTTCCACACATTCGTAGCTACGTCCAGTCTGAGCAGGCGACGGCGATATGGTATGGCAAACTCTCGATAGTCGTCCTCGCCATAAAGAGCCTTCCAATCCTCGGGAGTTTTGGGGACATTCCATCTGTTACACTCACCATAACCTCCCCATACAATGATCGAGGTAGGTTCATTATCGCTTTCGCTGGCGTAAAGTGGCAGTACAGTGAATTCACTCAAATCATGTGGTCTATCATCACCTACAATGTCTACAAATTCCCAACTAAAGGTATCACTCACTTATTGGATGGAAGACGAGGAGAACAAGACAAACACAATTCTTCTACAAAGAAAGTACTCACGCTCTTGATGAAATATCATATGAAACGAAGTCCTCAACAGAGTGGTTACTGAAATCCATTAAATCACCATCACCTTGTATGCGTACCCTACCTCCCAAAATGTAGAGTTTATCATGAGCAGCCCACATACCATGTTCGTGCCTTTTCACTGGTCCATTCTTCAAGTTCAGGGCCCAAAGATCACTTTCTGGACTTCTTGTGCTGCCCAGAAACCTGCCCATAACCCCTCCCATGACGTAATATTTCCCCTTGTATAGCACACCCGCGTGTTCTTCGCGTCCACTTGGCTTCTGAGAACTTTTCGTTTTGACAACCTCCCATCGAAGAGGAATTTTACTGGATCCTTCTTGCTGCGTTACACCTTTCAGTCGATAAAGCTTGGAACAGAAGGATCCCGTACTATTCATCCCTCCCCAAAGATAAAAGTCTTTCTTCCAGACAAAGACTGAGTGGCCACTTCTCGGACCAGGAGAGTTTGGTCCAGCTGTCTGCAACTGCCTCCATTTTCGCTCATCAATGTCAAACTCCCAAATCTCATCTTTGGACGGCATATGATCGCCATTGACAAAATCGAGCCCGGCATGTCGATAGATCTTCCGTCCCTCTTGTACACATGCTAAGCCTTGAGGCCGCGTCGGCTCCACTTTTGACATGAGCGGAGCATCCTTCCAAATGCTGATGGTGCCATCGCTGCCTTTCGGGCCGTACATTGCATCGATGGCGCGCTGAATTTCCATCGATAGCTGTTCGCATGACGGAAAAGACGATCGGATGGATTGGCAATGCTTCGCGATATTTCCCCTCCTTTCTAGCGGCCAATGCAGTGGTGTAGGCCGCATTGCCTTCCAGGGAAGCCACTGGTCCTCTCGCCGTCTTCATCTCTCTGCCAAATGAATATTGAATATTGTATTGTATACGCGACGCTGCTGATGGTAATTGATGATGAATATTGAATATTGTATGCGACGCTGCTGATGGTAATTGATGATATTTGCTGTTGCTGTGTTGATGGTTGTAGACGTCGCCGCGAATATTGGAAACTGAGTTGAGGTATCCTCAGTATGGGACAGATGATGATTCAAAGGAGATTTTCACGGAAGAAGACATATTGTTTTTACATGATGAGATCAAGAAGAAAGTTGAGCTCTTTGGTGGAGAAGAATGTTAGACGAGCGAGATGCAAAACAAGACCCATAATACATAAATATTCAATCTATCTTTCATTGGTTGGTCGAATGAATTGGGCAACAGAGAACTAAAAGGGACCATGGTACACCATAAGAACCATAACAGCAACATAAGACGAAGGAAGTCAAAAACGAAAGGGCAGAAAACGCAAGAAGAAAACTCGTCTAATAATGGACCCACTGAGATTTTTGTCGCCTGCCACCCCTACGACTGCGATGCCCGCCGCCGATCTAATGGCAATGATAAGCTGACAGGATGGTTGTGCATGGGTAGCAACATACTGACCTTTCGATCTGAGAACAGGAAAAAGATTTATTATCGTTGGAATTATGCCTCTATTTGTATGCGTTTAACAAAAGAACAAGAAGGTGGCATCGTATCGATCGTTGTACTAGAGCTTCCAAAGACGGGCCAAACATTTGAGATTCGTGTAGTGTATGAATTCATCTCCACAGAAACAGAATCCGACGAGCTAAAAAAGCAACGCAGTATCATAAAAAAGCAACACAGTATCATGAACAAATTACTGCTCGGATTAATCCTCTCACTTATAAGCATTTTGGCTTTATTTCTTGCCAAATTCAGTGGTCTCGGTCGCAGTATTGTTGGTTACCTTAACAGCATTAAGCATCGCAGAATTAGGATGGAGCTAAACCTTACACATTGGCACCCGGATATGGTACAGAGTGCAGAAAAAGCTGGAATGACAATTGGTCCAGAGGAATTCTTGGAGAACGACGTTAGGGTCACGCATCAAGTGTCTACCTGCAATCGACCAGAGAATTTGAAGAGAGCCTTGTCATTTCTTCTAAATGAGAAGAAGGGCATTCTCGTGAAGAACGTATTGGTTATGCAGGATGCGAACTATACTGGGACTGAAACGGTCATTCGAAACTTTGGGTTGGACTTGACCCATGCCAAGAAGGGGAAGTTTTCTCTTGGCCATGGTGAATACGACTACCTACTTAGTTATGGCAAAGGTTACAATTACACGGTCAGAGGAGCAAGTTCGATCATAGATGATGTGCAACTGTTCAGCTCAAAATATCTGGGGTACTTTGAAAAAGTTGAGCAATTCCCCAATGCCAATTTCGTGATATATGGGAATGAAATCACGTGTGAAGAACAATTTGCGGCAGCACGCGTTGAGGAACTGAACTGATCATTTTCTTCACTCTACCGATAAACACAGGATATAAAAACTGATGAAGCTTTGAGGAGATATAGTTAGAATCTGTGGGAGTGCCTTGTCAGAGTAGATTCGGCAACAAAGTGAAAATAATGGCCCGTGAAGTATGTGAAGCTGAAACTCATTGTTTGAAAGTCTGCATTATTTGGGATAAAATCAAGACTATGTTTATTGGTTAGTTGCGCAACCAATATAAGTTCTATCGTGGAACACCAAACTCCAAAAAGAAACTAATCACTTCCTCAAATCCCTCCGCTGTAATCTCATGCTGATCCCACGCAACGTTAAGCTCCTCTATCAACCATATGTTATTGGAATCATATAATTCCTCCGCCCTCAGTGGCCTCATTAGCTGGGATGACACTCCAAATGGAAGAATATCTTTCACGTCGGGTGTCATTGCCTGACGTACAACGTAGTCATACTTTTCCCACACGGATGTTACTGCATCCACCATCTGGCGTGGGTCACCCTTTAGCATATCACCATTCGACGAGTCGACTATTCCCAGGCTGATTAAATCCTGATATATATCATTCGAGACCTGCCTTGTCATTTGCATATCATCTTCGTATAATTCAACAAAGTGATTGGGATGTATCCCCTTCTTACCCGAGGTTACAATCGTCTTCCATGGTCCTCCCTGAAATTTCTTGGACACTTGGTCCTCGACGAGTGACTTTGTGATGGAATCTCCCTCCATGACTGTGAATATCGAGGGAATGTTCCAATCCACATGTTCTGGGGGACCCATGATTTGTACATTAATGGCAGAGAAGAGGAAGGGAGCATACTTTTCGGACTCCTCCTCCATTTTGGCAGCGAGCATGGCAATGAAGGACCCTCCCGAGCTGGCACCAAATGCCCATAAGGGGGGATAGATTACATCACCATTGGCATCCGTACCGCATGCTCCCAAGACACGTGACTCGATATACTTTTTCCCCACTTTCAGGACCTGTTCCCCATCATGTTCCCACTCCCAGCATCCCTTCTCCTCTTTCTTCTCAAACGCCACAATGGCAATTCCCGCCTTGTACGCCATTGATACCATCTTCCTCCCCTGAGGCGAATAGAAGAACGAGGCAGCGAAGCGACCACATCCATGGAATAGAAACAAGATCCCCCTCGGACATTGCATCGCAGCCTTGACAGAAATCTTCCCATCCAAATCCAACGTCCGTTCCAACGGCACCCACATTATCTCGCGTTTCACTCCCGGAAATACGTTTATAGTCTTGCGACGAATTGCCGGATCTAAATACTGCTTCATCGTGACAGATCCCCTGCTGATACCATTTCGTAATCGGATAGTGCGCATAATGCCCTTGCCCAAATCATTGAGTAGGAAGAAGGATAGGAGAAATATTGGGAAGAAGAGCGTGGCTATTAATCGGACTGTGGCTCGGCCTTGTTCACCGCGTCCGCAGGTTAAGAAGGGGAGACAGTAGCATGGGATCATTCTGTGATTGCTATTGTTGTCGTTGTTGTTGTCGGAGGATCCTGCCGATGACTCGTCTGATCCAAAGAGGCTATCTAGTTGGGCGATGAATGATTGTACGCCCAAGTGGAATAGGTTGGTGACATTGTTAAGGGGCTGCTGCCTCCCACTACTACCTGCGTAGGCGATGGAGACACTACGAGGACTGCTGTCATTGCCAGCTCCAGCTCCAGCGGTGCTGCTGCCAGAGGCGGTGGACATTGTGACGGAGCTACCATCACCAATTATTGTGCTATTATTGCTCATGTTCGGACTGACTAGGGCCATGGTCATTTCATTTTCATTGCGATTTGCGAGAGGGTCGGGTTTATTGTTTATTTGTGATTTAGAGGGGGGTAGAGGGCTAACGCCCTAAATATCTTTAATACATCCTAGATGCTCGCTGTATAAACATAGCCATGATACACTATCGGGGCTACCCCCTATATTTATCGCCTTGTGCCCCCTATCAAGACTATTAGTAATACTGAAAAAAGAATCTTTCAAATAGGTTCAAATGAAATGTCAGTTTTCACTCAATAATAGCACAGTATAGTAATTTACGGAGTACTACATCCATCAAACAGGGCGACGCAACAAAAGGCAGGCAACAAAAGACAAAGGCAAAGAAGGGAACAATAATCTGCAACGCATAACGCAACCTGACTGAGTGGACCGTCTCGTCGGCGCCCATACTCACCTCATCTCAGATAGCCTTACTTGATAATAGGCTCTTTGCCTGATATTAGGGAGATATAATGTGAGGAGTTTATTCTCTATGCAGTTGGATCCTGTAGGATCTCATTTTATTATTCTTTGAGAGAGCTGCGCATAGGAACTTACATTTTATTGCTGTTCTCTGATAGTCACTGATGTACATCGTCACCAGCATAATTTTTTGTTTGGTTGTTTTTGTTTGACTGCAATTTGTTGTTGATCTGTATGTGGTATATGAATGAACCATCTCGTCGGAGCGCTCGTATATACTCACCTCAACTTCACTTCCGTCTCTTCTATCTGTTCCACCAGAGTCTACCAGTGTGCCTTGCTTGATAGTATGCTCTTTTCCTGATAGTAGTAGAGGTAAATAAGTCTATCTTCAACCTCCATAGATTGGTTGGATCTGGGTTGGATCTCATTTCATTATTCTTTGGAACTTTGTTCAATACTTATCAACTCATATTTTTTGTTCTATTTGTGTGCATATACAGCAACACCGGCATACTTATTGAGGCAGACAGTCAGCTCAATCTCTCCTCATATTAATTAATATAAATCTGCTTCTGTGGAGATATTATCATCGGCTCTCATATTGATTGACTTATAAAAGGGGGAAAGACATCATGGCCAATACAACAGCAACTATGCAAAACTCATTCGGCACAATCAATGAAAACTCTGCAAACAACATCAATGAAGATGTGGAGTACTATCCCCGTCGCAAACGAGCACCATATCTCCATGACATATCTGACTTTGGGATACGTCCCTCTTCTCAGGGGCAGCATGGCGAAGGAGACGAAGGTGATTTGGTTAATGATGACGGTGATGGTGGGATGATGGTGAGTGCCGCTGCTGGTGGAGGCCCTCAAGTGCCAAAGTCAGCCTCGTCATCAAGCCTATCACAGCCTAGCACGCGCGCTATACGAAGACGCAGTTCGTTTGCCAGAGTGTTTTCATCGCTAGGAATGGGTCCGAGTCCTATTGTGGAGGATGGGGCAGGGGAGACTACTGGCTCTACTACGGCAGCCAATAATAATGCGGCATGGGGTGGACCAGATGAGAGTGGAGGCGCTACTACTCTCCACTTTGAGGATTCAGAAACGAACCCCACTAGTCTATTACCGCCGAGGTTTAGAAGAGGATCGTCTGCGGAATTCATGCAGCAAAGGCAAATGTCGATGGAGTCAGTTGGCGGTATGGTCTCCACACGTGATCGATTGGGCAACACTGGCAATGTTGTTGGTAATACTACAGGTGGAGCAACAATGAATAGAATCCCACGATGGGCACTTCACGATCAATCTGCAATAGTCATGAAAGATGGCCTGCCAATACCCATGGGAACGCTGCTCCATCATCATTCACTCCTCAACCAACCTAACAGTTCGCCCAATTTCATTGTAACTCCCACATGGCGAGTTAAGGACAGGATGAGAACTGTCGGTGTCTGTCTCGTGCTAGCACTAAACATTGGCACGGACCCCCCAGATCTCAACAAACCCACTCCCTGCGCTAAACTTCAATGTTGGCTCGACCCCACTTCCATCTCACGTGCCAAGGCAAAGGAACGTATCGGTGAGCGGTTAGAACAGCAATATGCCAAGTGGCAACAACGTTCCAAATTGAAGTATCGTCGTGCATTGGATCCAACCGTGGATATGGTGAAGGAGCTGTGTTTGCGAATGAGGGAGTCGGCCAAGCAGGAACGAGTGTTGTTGCATTACAATGGACATGGCGTGCCTCGACCCACGGCCAATGGCGAGATTTGGCTGTTTGACAAACATCATACGAACTACATACCGTTGAGCGTTACCGATCTACGACGGTGGATTGGTAAACCTTCCATTGTTGTATTGGACTGCAGTGGCGCGGGGGTACTACTGCCATTCTTTACGGCGGCATTGAATCACGATGCTACTAATGCTGGACCTGGAGGAGTGCCATACAATAGATTGAGCTCGAATTCAATGGTTGATAATTTGGACGATGTGTACTCGGGTGCGGAATATCTCAAGGCTATTCGGGATACTATTGTCCTTTGTCCCACGGCACAGGGAGAATGGCTCCCGCTGAACCCGGAGTTCCCGGCGGATATTTTCACAGCTTGCTTGACCACACCCATCCCCATTGCATTGCGATGGTTTGTTCATCAGACACCCCTGAGCACCCAAGGACTGGATCTGGACACTATTTTCGATGCCTTTCCGGGGAAGCTCACGGATCGCAAAACTCCCTTGGGAGAATTGAATTGGATCTTTACTGCCATTACCGATACTATTGCATTTAATGTGCTACCAAGCCCATTATTTCAACGGTTATTTCGGCAAGATCTGATGGTGGCAAGCATGTTCCGTAACTTTTTGCTTGCCGATCGCATCCTACGAAGCTTGGACTGCAGTCCCAGGAGCCATCCTGAGTTACCGAGTACGTGTCATCATCCATTGTGGCAGGCGTGGGATTTGGCAGTCGAGACTTGTTTGACTCAATTGATTGATTCGGGGGTGTTGAAGAAGGGATCTGAAGGGAGTCTTGGAGGTGTACCAGTATCGCCAGTGGAGGGGGAAGAGACAGTAGATGCTACTCAGCGTAGTGGGAATGAACCACCAACACGCCCATTCACTGCCTCGACGAGCGAGGGAGAAATACGAAAGGTTGCCAATCCGTCAGCTGTTGCCCCAGACATTAATGCCCCCTTCTTCGCCGAGCAACTTACGGCATTTGAAATATGGCTTGAATGGGCAAGTTCCAAGCCCAGGAACAGATTGGTCATTCGATGCCCTCCCAGCGCTGTGGGTGGGACGCCACTGCCCTTCCTTCAAGGGAGGCAGGATGCAGAGAAGGCACAGTACGAGTTGGACCCTCCGCAGGAACTCCCAATTGTTTTGCAAGTGCTCCTGTCACAAGCGCACCGTGTGCGAGCTTTGGTGTTGCTGAGAAGGTTTCTCGACTTGGGACCTTCTGCAGTCAACTTGGCTCTGTCTGTTGGAATTTTCCCTTATGTGCTGAAGCTACTCCAGAGCCCAATAGATGAGTACAAGCATGTATTGATTGGCATCTGGGCAAAGGTAATGGGATTTGATCCTAGCTGTAAGGATGAAGTGGTGAAAGACAGGCCCCTGCCTCACTTCATCCGCCACCTTCGGTGGGGAATGCCACCGTCTCCCACGAGTGCCTCCTCACTTGAAGATGCGGCTGAACAACGCACCATGGCAGCCTTCATTTTGTCAGTTATTTGCAATGAGTATCCCGTCGGACAATCTGAGTGCATCAATGAGAAGTTGCATACAGCATGCGGCTCTCTGTTACAATCACTAGAAAGTCTCGATGAGAGCGAACAAAAGGAAGCAGAAAAGAATATGACTCCTCAGTTTCGCATGTGGCTTATCATTTGTCTTGGAAACTTAGCCAAAGACAATACCGAAGTTCAATCTGAGCTGTATAAAGTCGGGTTACATTGGCGTCTCTTGGCGCGGCTCGAGGACGACGCGCCAGATGTTAGGACAGCTACATGTTATGCTCTTGGGAGCCTGATAGGGGCAGCCCCTGTAAAATCCAATGCCATCGAGGCACCTCCTGCTCTTCCATCAATGCTTCAGCATCAGTTGCAACCACAATTGCAGCAGCAGCAAATTATGCAACCACAGCTAGCAGGAGCCCCACAATCACTGCCCCCCAGTTTTCGACAAGGAGCTGGTCTCGTGCCAGGAGCTCTTCCCGGGCCGATTCTTGGACCCAAAATAGGCATGAATGTAAATTTGAGCACTCCTTCACCATTGGGGATCCAGAGTCAGCTTCGGGCGCACCAAGGAGCAAGTATTCCAGGTGTGCCAATCCCAGGTCCGGGCAAACAACAGCCAATGATGTTCAGCAATATACTTGCTGCCTCAGTTCCTTCTACGCAAGCACCACCACAGCCAGAACCCAAGTCAATATATGAAGATGATGAGCGAATGGATTTAGACCTCTCAGTTGCAATCAAATTAGCCAAAGTGACATTGGATGCGAGCCCCGTGGTTAGATTTGAAGCAGTTTTAGCATTGAACCGATTTATTGGGAAGTATCTTGACGCATTTGTGTCAATTGCAGGGAACAACCTTGGCGGGCAAGTCCAAGCGAGGAGTATTATTGGAGGAAGTATGCCATCGATTGCAATGCCAGAAGGGGTAGGCCACGAGGTGGAGAAGAAATTGGCTGAAATGTGGACAGCTGTTTTAAAGCTCCACAGGATTGATGGGTTCCCCTCTATTCATGAGTTAGTCAATTCGATTGTTTGTGCTATTAACAGGCGTGCCATGTTGAAAAAGACAAAGCTAAGACAAACTCAAGTAGACAATAGAAGGCGTTCCATAGGAGGCTCAATTGGCTCAATCGATGAAAAGGGAGGCGTTGGTGGTCTGTTGGCTGGCCGAAGAAACGCCACTGGGTTAAATCTTTCGTCATACGATTCACGTGAACAGAATTCACATCTCAATTTGAAGCGGGTGGTTTCAGCTGGAGCCAATGCGTTCACTATCGGTACGCCACCAAAGATTTTAGGTTCTTCCAGGGGTTCTTCCAGTCCCAGAAAAGGCTACAACCAGTCTTGGCAGACTTTCCCTCAGATTGATACAACGCCTGCTGAAGAGTATTTTTTTCCTGAATCCAAGGTCTACTTCTGGCAGAAGGTTGCTTTTGGAGAGAATGAGAAGGTTCACGAATTAGATCCACTGAGTGACAAAGGAGCTATGGACAGATATCGCAAAACTCGCAATAGCCTTGCAAGACAAAAGGGCCAACTCCTTAAAGATACTTTTGCAGTACTAGCTGAGCGACCAGTCATGAGTAGATCAGCCTACGGCTACGATGAGAGCGATGCTGCTGCTGGCATAGAGAAAGAGGCAGACCAGAAGAAGCAAACTCTTCACTTGGAACAGGTCGCTCTGTTCCGAAACAGTGGCGCACGGTCTACGACATTACTCCGCTTTCATCCATTTGAGCCTGCACTAGTTGTGTGTGGAGGTTCAGATAATATCTCTGTGTTTAACGCCGAAACATCGGAGCGTATGGTCGCATTTTCAAATCAGAACCCAAAGAACACACGTATGACTTCAGCTTTATGGATAAATGAAGCCAGTACAAGTCTTCTTTTGACGGGCAGTAACGATGGGACTGTTAGAGTCTTCGACGTGAGACGCATTTTTTTCATTGCAGGTGAATCTTTACTTTTGTGTCAGAGCTATGTCTAACTTCATTTTTCCATTCAAACGTTTGCAGGGCCTATTCGAGGCAAACGACGAGATCAGTCGTGAGAAACCGTCTCTGATATCATCCTTTGTTGCAGCCCCAGATATTGTGACAGACAAACGCTATTCCAGTGGCCTTGTTTTGGAATTTCAGCAATGTGGGGGGCAATTGATTGCTGGAGGTAATACCAAGAAGATCAGATGCTGGGATGTAGCAACAGAAAAGTGTAGGAATACTTTTGGCAGTAAGAGTGATGCCTCACTAACAACACTCACAACTGCATGGGATTATGATTTCAACAATGGCTATTCAGGCCTGGGTCCTGACATTGTTGTTGCTGGATATGGCAATGGATCATTAAGAGTCTTTGACACTCGCTCAAATAAAGGCGACCCAGTTCTTTACATTAGAGAAGGGATAAACCGCCACGGCATGCCGTCAAGGCGTAGGAAATATTCCGAATTTGACGAGCATACTAGCTGGATTGTGGATGTCTCGTTTACCACATATGGTGGGAGACATGAGGTAAGTAATCAACAATTCTACTCTTAGGTTGTACTTGGAAATATTCTTTTTTTACTCATCTATGTTTATGTCATTGTGCACCCAGATTGTCTCTGGCTGTGTGGCAGGAAGCATTAAATTTTGGGACTTGCGCTATTCATCGTCTGTCCGAACGATCGATCACAAGAACGAAATGCAAATGACGGCACTTGCAGCTCACTCAAATGTACCGATGTTTGCCACTGGTTCTCCCGCACAGTTCATCAAGATCATGTCCCATGATGGCATGACACAGCAGGTTATTCGATATCATGATATTCGACATAACGAAAGCCAGCGAATTGGACCTGTGAGTTGCTTGAGCTTTCATCCACACATGCCATTCTTGGCGGCGGGCTTTGCTGATGAGATAGTAAGCGTGTATGCACCCAAACGGTCAGTAATGTAGTGAGCCATGAACGACTCCAAAGAATACTTAGTTTGTAATCATTAGGTAGATACCGCAACAGGAATAACATGCGCAACCAACCTCCCTCACCTCCTCCAAAGATATTGGCAGAAATCTCTACGATTCACTGGCAATTCTAGGCTTCAGCTTGGAAGATGAATTGACTGAAAGCGCAGATATATGGAAATGGCGAGGAAATACCATCCAGACAAGAATATCCCCGCAGAAACTGGCCACAACAAGGAAGAAGCAGCCTTCTTATTCAAACTATTGAACAATGCCCAGCTTATTTTCGTGATTGGCTGTGATCATTTTTGGGTACCACACATAATTTTCATTTTCTTTACCCCAGGAAAACATAGCACATCGGTTGACGACTAGACATCCATACAGAAAAAGAACTCAGGCTATGTATTTCTCGACCCCACCTTGTCTCAATCGACCCTCGATCTATCGTATGCAGGAGAATATTATCGCACTGATGTTGAATGAGGAGCCACCTACCTCACACAAAAAGTCTTACACTACCCACACTTCCTTTGATTTTCCGCTTCTTCCCACAATCGTCACACTGTACCCAAGTCCACACGACGCTGTTTTCAACATCTTTCAATTTATTGAAATACGATACTTCTTTCTTTCCCCCCCCCATCAGTCGTAATTGTCATGAAGCCACAGAACTTGTGATACCTACCCGGCCCTTTTATTTGTGCATCGTTGGTACACAACTCTCCGCCAATCTTACCTTCACACTTGCCAAGACAATAACCACGGTCCGCGATTTGCCAAAAGGTGTCCCCTCCTGCTTAGACCACAGCGACGACCCCTGGTGTCATTCGATGACAACGACAGGCCATTGTCACCGCATAATACCAAGGACACTGTCATTGTCATTGATTCCTGACTTGGAGTGTAGATGATGTATGAGGAGCAGGTATGGTATCGTTTGCTCCACAGAATGAAAAGGTCCATCGCTGATTGTTGTATCGAAGTATTGTATTCTGATTGGGAAAGGTATGGAAACACGTACTGACCAATGATTACCATAGAAAGGCACCATTCTGACGAACCCTCCAAATTCGGTAACAACATCATTGTCGCTCCATCTCCTACATAAAAGTTGCATTGGGAGGAAGACGACAAGGAAGATGACTTAAGGACCGAGTAGACTCTAGAGTAGAGAACTCGGTCTCGTTGGTCCTTCTCCGGCAAAGGATAGGTCATGGGATTTGTACTATACCAAACAAGCTATGTTGTGTGGACTATTGATCAGGGCATGACAATTTCGAATTGATAAACGATCAAAATTAACTCATGTAATTACTCCACGTTGTTTCATAAAGGACATAGACAATTAACATGGACTATTAGGCAAGAACCAGAGATGGTGATCACAACACTCATTAAATGTGTCATATGTCTCCATATAGCTCTGAGCAAGTCCTCCACATGGAGCTGGCCCATCGCACTCCATGACGCAGCGATCAACACCTTCCGAATAATACTCGACATACCATTTTCCACTAGTCTTAACTGCCGGACATGGGTTTATCTTGTCCACAGAATAGTTTTGACTTCCCATGCACTCCCGGAACTGATCTTGGAAGTTAGCATAGCAGCAAGAATCAAGAGTCGCATGCTTCCAGGCTTTGGGCGAGACGTTCATATATGCAGGAGCATTGCCATCGTCGACACAATATTTTGTATCCCCAGAATGTTCGACTATCATCACAAAAAGGCAGAAAACGAGGTCAGTCAATGATAAACTTTGATGCAAATTGGGAGAGTCATTCAGTGTACTTACACACAGGATAATATGATCCTCGCTCAGCTCCCAGCAGATAATCTTCATCGTTACCACTCCCATCTCTTTTTGAACAAGGATCGTGGATAGGGTTGATATGATCAGGTGTCATGCATTCATCGAAATTGAAGGGGTAATAGCCAGTGCAGCACTCTTCCTGCGTTTCAGAGAAGTAGTACTGTGTCAGGTGAATTATAATCATTGACACTATTGTATCATATTAATATCTCACGACCTCTCTCATTTATTATTCCATACCATACACCCAATCAATCAGGTCCCACAAGGAACATGGCAAATCTATCAAACACGCGAATCATGCTGCCAAGGCCCCGCCATAACATCCTACACAACATGCAACCCTATAATCAAAACGAGCAACCCAACCAAACATCCTACAATATCACGTGTCGAGGGCGATGATTATGAAATTATACCAATACGATTCGATATTAGCGGATTACCCAATGATGTACACATGAAATTATTGAAGCAGGAAATGTTGACTGTGTTGAAGAGGATATTGGTGCGATTGAGTGATGTGATTGGTGGGTTGAAGGTGTCCGATGTACGAGAACGCGATAATCGTTATTTGAGGAATCTATCAATGATTTCGATGTTGCGTAGTAGGCGTATCGATCAAGAGCATCGGTCATTGAGGGATGAATCGTTAATTTACGATGTCTACGTTGTTCGTGATGATGGCGGTAAAAGATTCGGTCCCATCATTATTGATTATATGAAGCAGAATTATGGAGAGGTGTTGGAACAGATTCAGTAAGTAGTTCTGTATGTGTACTGTAGAGAGAGAGACAAGTGAATACAACATGATTGTATATTGAAAAAGTTTAGTCTCACCTAACTAACGATATGTGCCTGGTGCCATTTTTCTCTTCTTTTCTCGATCAATCAGAACATCACCCGACATTAACTATTTCAGAGATGAGGACGTAGAAATGAACTTTTGTACGTCGGAGAATGGACGGTATTCCAATTGTGTTTACAACGATTCACCCGTCTCGTCACCAAGTGTTACAGTCAATAACAATCGCCCCACAACCATGACTACTGTGAACAACTACAAGCCAGCAAGCCCCATGACTACTGTGAACAACTACAAGCCAGCAAGCCCCACATCATCAACTAACAGTTACGGAGGATCGTCGCCCACTACTGTCAATGTCCAATCTGACGGCAATCATAATGGCAATGACACCAGCAGTGATATGGGACTTGCTGGCTGGGCAATCTTTCTCATTATACTCTTCGTACTCATCATAATATGCTGTATCGGATACCATCTTCTTTTGTTGCTGCCGTGACGGTGGCCGTTATTATCGTGGTGAGGGCAGATCTTCGAAGAAGGAAGTTGTTCACAATAACATTTACTTTGATGAGAAGAGCTGTGGTAACAACGATGATGATGCATCGTCATACTTCGAAGATCGATCTCGTGCTACGGGATACTCCTCACGTAGATCTCGTCGTGCACCCGCCGTCCATCATCATCATGAGGAGGCAGCAGAGACGGCCATCGTCTTGGCGCAGCCATTACAACAGGGACGAGATCCAACGTTTTACAACACCCAAGGACAGCAGGGAAAAGATCCCACGTTTTACATTCCAGGAGAGGAAGATAAACCTGATCCAGAAACTGGATATGCTCGTTCAGTGGAGAGTAGCAGTAGTCACAAGTATTACATGGAAGCTGATGGCAATTGTCCTTCTATCAAGAACAAGCGTGAACCGACCATGTATGTCGATGGTCACTCCTATGGCGGGAATAGTAGCCAATCGTATATGGAAGACCCGCCATTGAAGCCCAAGCGTGATCCTACCATGTACGTCGATGGACATGGTCGTCGTGAGCCATCCGTTTACTTTGAAGATGGCCGAGATCCAACCATGTACATTGATGGCATGGAATCATCTCCGTCGCACATGATCCTTGACCATTTGGGCTCGTCTAGGTCAGATGTTGATCCACCCATTATCAATCGCAAGAGTTTGGCGTACAATCAAAATGACCGTGGTGGAGGAGTCGAGAGCGGGGCGAAGGATCAGTATCATTGTGAAATGGAGAGCAATATTGACGAGAGTTTTCGTACGCAGGAACCCAGTGTTTCGGGATTGTCTGTTAGATCCAAGAAGAAGAAATCGTCGAGTAGGAAGTCAAGCAAGTCTAAGAAGGGTGGTGGCAGTTCACACTACTGAGAGAGGAAGTGAGAGAGGTGGGGCAGGATTATATGGATATGAAGGCGAAAGTCTTTTGGCTTTTCAAAAACAATAATGGTACTATTTTGTTCAATGTATGTATGGTACAGTACATATGCTACCTCTATGTTTCTTTGACCTGGGCAAAAAAATAGATAATTTTTTTCATATTTCCACATTGTTTTGCTTGTTGCATGTGGTTGGTATGCATCGATAGGTGATCATGTGTGACCCCGAGTTTCTCTCTCTAGAGAACGTACTAGGGACCCCACATCACAAGATGTAGTGGGTAGTGGGAGTAGTGTAAAATTTAAGGGTGCCCCCCCCCCCCATGATGAATGTCAGAGGTCTTGAGTTTGTTGTACCTCTAGGTAGTCAATAATATCAATCTAATAAAGTTTATTAGAACTAGACTTTATGAAGGCC
>JALLAU010000019.1:0-30076 GCA_036939495.1 Thalassiosira hispida | reverse complement strand
ATCAATCACCTCTTGCTGTCCCGATGGAGGGATGCGCGGCGGACGATTGTCGCTTTCCCCTCTGTTGGATGTTGGACTCATGACTTGCTTCTCCGGAGACATTATTTTGGGCGACGACACTTGGCTATTGTTGGTATTGTTATTGTTATTGTTGCCAGAATTCTTCCTTCTATTCGGTTTGTTGCCCTTGGGGCTACTACTGCTCCCGGAAGTTGCACTCTTCACCTTTCTCATCCTCTTGAACTTGAACCCCTCGTCGACGAGATCGTTGCTAACGTCGGAGGGCTGTCGTTCGTGATTCTGCCCACCTCCCCTGCCGGAAGACGACGCACCTAATTTGGACGATGCGCCTCCGTTGAAGGCTGGAATGGTTGCCACTTTATATTTGAATTTGCTACTGGCCAATAATGATGGAGGCGATGTGCCCACGTTGAGATGCACGGGCGGCATGGGCGGAGGTGGAGCCTTTGTGGGAAATGGCCTACGACTTGCATCCCCCATGTTGGTTGGACTCATGGTCAATTGTGCTGCTGCTGCTGCTGACGCTGCTGCACTTTCATCCACTGGATTTGTTGGAGGAGTAGCTGTCGTGGTGGACATGGGAGGAATGGCCTGTAGCATGAAAGGCTGCTGCAAATCCTTCAAATCATTCCGACTCAATTTTTTTGCGATGCTGGTACGGCAACAATTGCGGCTGTTCCCCATTGCTATTATTACTCCGTGGCAACGCCTCCTTTGTCGACGATGGCACCTTTACTACACTCCCCCCACCATCGTCCTCGCTGAGAGATTGCCATTATGATTGGATGAGGATGGTCCCAACTTGGGCGACAATCCACTAGCACTAGACTGATGCGTCCGGGTAACAATGGAACCGGCATCGCCCACAAACACCAACGATCCTGCACCCTCCTCCTCGGAATCGTAGAATCGCGGCATGGCCCCTCCTTTGAAGGTGGGGGATATGGCGGAGTTTACGGAGACGCTGCCCAGAGGGGAGGAGGGGGCTTGTTGTTGCTTGTCGTGTGTGGTTGTGGTTACGCATTGCAATTGGTGTGGACTTCCATCATTGTTGCTGTTGCTGTTGCTGTTACCAGACGAATGCGAATGCGACAATTGCAAAAGGTGCGTTTTGGGATCGCCGCCATCCTTCTCGCTATTGCTCCCCGATCGAGATTGCAAATTATTCACTTCCGGATTGAACTCCAACGACGAATTGCTGCCGTTATTGCCATCATTATTGCTATTCAAAGAAGCGCGAAGCAAGGCCTCGGCGCCGCCATCTTCCGACATGGAGGATATATCCGTGTAGGGATCGGAGCATTCGTCCTCTTCGTCATCGTTGAGGATGGGAACAAGAGTATCATCTATGCCATCTCCCACTGGAGCTGGAGGCTTCAATGGGGAAATAATGTTCTGTGCTTCGTGCGTCATTTTATTTGTGCGTCTATCACTTCAAACTTCGCCCAAGTTGCTTTGTTGGATGTAATTTTTCTATGGAATTGATAGATATAACGGGAGTTGAATTGGTGGGAGGAGTCGATAATGTGCTGAATTATTTGCAAGCTGGCATAAAAGCTGACACATATCAGCAATTTGCTTCGTCTTTCTCACCTACGCAGCGCCCATCAACATCAACAGAGCGCTTCTTGCTCGCATGCCAATTCCCACCCCCAGATAATAATTAATGAATATAATACCACAGAGAGTATTATTCACTTCTCTCCATAAAGTCAAATAATGAAAGCAGGACTTTACTTACTGCCGAACTTGAATTGTATCTGGAGCTGTGTAAGTTCCACGATGCCATGACGGTATGCTCCGTGTCTGACCGAGAGAAGCTGTTGGATTACGCTCGTAGTATATATTGAGCCGATCCAAGGAATGACAATCGTCTGCCAGAGTACGTCACCCTTGCTGCATTAGGGGGCATGGAACAAGTCCAAGCCGTACAATTTGCATTACGTGACGAAGACGAATTCTTCGAGATGGGCAACAATGGTGGCGATGGCTTTCACTCTATCAGAATTTTGGCAGAATCATTCTGGAGCACGGATATGATTTCTTTGGCTAGCTGCGGTATGTTGTTGCTTTAATACTTATCAATAAGGCTTTAAACATACTACTATCATTACATAGTGTCAGCTCAGAATCTATTATGACACACGATGGAATGTTGCATATTTGGATTGCTCCTGCTTGACCTCAGAGAGCAGCTTCGACTCAGCAAAGCATTGGGTCCAATCATTTGGAGCTCTGCCTGTTGCTACATAAATGAATTGATCGATGTATTTCTTGTTGATTCGCCCACCATCACAAGGAAGCACAATGAACTCTTCCTCTTCGAAAATAATTGTCTCTGAAAAGGAGGTAGAAACAAAGCCTACGTCATCTTTCCGCTTGTTCAACTTATTTGTTTTGTGTTTGCCACGAGCTGTGCCCGTCATCTTTGTTGCCACAGTCTTCTTCAGTTCGGCAATGTTGTTTTTTAGATCCAATGACATTCTTGCGAAAAGGGTTGTGTACCTCTGGTTGGTCGATGCCATTTTGCAAACAGCACGCTTTGCCTTTTCAAACGCCGTGTGAACAGACTCGTGGCTCTCAGCACTGAGTCTCCCACATGTTTCCCATTGTGCAACAAATTCAACCAGATGCCACATAACGAAGTGAAGCTTATTATAACAGCTCTCACCAGGAAACAATGCTTCATATTTCGCAAGGAACTTGACTAAAATGTCAACAAGATCATCCACATTCCGTTTCTCCTGACTTTTCATATATTTTGTCAAGTCAAAGAGAGCTGCTGCAAGCTCCCTGTAGCCCTCAAACATTTGCTTGACTTCGCCATGTCGCGGGTCAGATTTATACGCCAACACGCATACATCTGCAACATCACCAAACTTCTCTATGGAGTTCATTGCTCTCCCATTTGTTTGATCAAACCCACCGTTCTCGGCACTAAACTGCCCACCTCCCACATGCTCAAGAGCGTTATTGAATACAAATTCAAGCTTCCCGTGAGGTTTTTTTGACGAACCCGACAAGAACTGAACCAGTCCATCATAAAACGTCAACAATCCCTGATGCAGTTGGAGGTAATGCCCATATCCAGATTCATCTGAGTGTTCCTTACATTTCTCCCATATTTCGTTGACCCTATTACGATGCATCTCGATTTCACTCTCGAGCTGTTCATTCGACTTCCGAAGATTAAGAATGCTGACGTACTCACCATCTTCCAATTCACCTTGTTCTTTATAATGTAATGCAAGTTCAAGACCTTTGGCCTTCTCTAACGCTTTGGACATTTCTTTACGAATTCGTACACTTTCCTTATGGAGAGGAATCATGATGTTTTCTAGCTTCTTATCTGTCATCTTTTTGCGCGTGGATTCAAGTTGTTGTAGAAGTGTGTCAGTTTCACTTCTGGCCACCTCCATTTGGTTCATGAAATCCGAATTTGATTCAAACTCTCTCAATTTCTTCCTTATCTTGTTCATGGTGTGATTGATCATACCACTGGACATGTGCATAACATCTCCACAGTTGATTGTAGGCCAGACACTAAGCCCGATTGGTTTTGAAACAGAAGCAGTTATCTTGCTGAGTTCTTCCTCATCTTTTGGTTGAGGTTTGATCCTGCCATTGTAGGTTTCGTTGTTGTAACGATCAAGGCAACTCTGGAAGCTCCACTCATCCTCTCGCCTGACGACATCTTTGTATGGCCATGGACCCTCTTTCAGACCTAATCGAACTGCTGCATCCCAAAGACGCTTGGACCAATTTCCAAAATCATTTCTGTGGCATATGCAAGTGGGACAAGCATAACGGCAGCTATTGCTTGGTATACCAATGCAGATGAGCTGCTGCTTGCCGTCGTTTGGAGGAAAACCGATGATCTGCTCTATAGAAGACTTGATATCTTGGAAGTGTGTGTCTTCCAAGCTTAAAGGAAAACGAAATCTGTGAGTATATTTGACTTCTGAGCCCACGATGAATTGAACTCCAACGGCTGTATTTAGATCATCATCGTTCCACACAAGTTTGGCTGTAACTGTTTCCGTTGTAGGTGGGATGGAAACTTGAGGTGGACCGACGCTATCAGAAACAGCTCTATCGAACTCCGCATCTGATTCAGATACAGAATAATCCTCTAAAAGTGCAACACCAATTGATCGGGACACGCATACTTGTTCTGACTTTGGAGTGGGTTGAAACACAATACTTCGGCATTGTTTGTTTGGAGTAATTATTGTGAATGTGAAATAGGACTGATCAAGCAAGCCCTGGAGAAAGCTCTGAATAGGGTACTCGTCATTAAAGATGGTCTCCATTTCAGTTTCAATACACTCGCAAACAGGCCCTTCAACACTGGCAATACAATACGTATCATTCATAGAATTGCCGCCCTCCTTATTGGCGCATCGAATAGAGAGATTCAAATCGCCGCCCTTGTCAGCATTCATAGTGACAACACACTTATCCTGAGCGCTCATCCATTCCTGACTTAGCTTGTAAGTGCCTTCTATTTTGGTCTTCTCAACAATTCGCTCAATTACCTCCCATGGACGGAGAACATATGCGAATGGCCGCATGCCCTTAATTGCTCCATCTTTGGTGATAATGCATTGACGGTACACAGTTTTGATGTCGAAGTTATCACTGCCATCAACTCCAGCAAGCAATGTTTTGATGCATGCTGGGAATATCAGTCCTCGAAGATTTGGACGGAGAGCCTCAAGTGCTGACTTTAACCGATACATTCCATTGGTGGTAGTTCCAACTATATCGCGGATTACTGCCACTTCTTCAGGGCGGAGTAAAAAGTCGTCATGTTCGTGTACAACCAATTCATAATCTTTTGCTACCATTGCGATCACAGATGCCGCCATCTTCTTGCCGTGATCCGATTTCTGCTCAACGATCTCTGTAAAATATGCTTTCAATGAATTCGCTTTACTTCGCACATAATGCTGCTTTGAGCTATCCGTTGATGAAGTTTGACAAGCCGTAGTTTGTGCTTGCAACATTATGTAACGATGCTTGAAGGTATTATTGTTGACACCCTGGCACGAGAGCTCTATCAGACCAATCTTCTCTTGAATCGTATTCATTCTAACGAGAACTAGGTCAGCAATGGCTTGAAGCTCTTTACTGGGAATGAATGAACGAATCCTTGACTAATTTCATTTCTTGCAGAAGTAAATTTGTCATCTCATCGAAATTCCTCTCATCATTGTCGTTGTGTGGCGAGACTAAGCGCGGAACCCTGTTCAAAGAAGATGCATGATCTTCTATCTCATCAGGAATGATAACAGTAGGATGTGTATGTCCTCCAACAAGCTTGGTAAAGGGCTCGTATGTCTTTTGATGTGTTTCTGATTGACCCCCTGATTCATTCTCATCAATGTCCAATTCGCCATTCTTGTTGCAATAGCCGCCCTGATATTTCATAGCATCAAACTCTGTTTGCTCCTCAGGTGACAAATCTCTAATCTTAGCACCTTGTGTGAGCTGAAATATCTTTGTCTTTTTCGGTGCGTAGCCAGCCTTTTCGAATGCTTTGGCGATAGTGTTTCGTCCAAAACATTTTGCAAGCAAAGCAACTTGATCATCTGTATATGTCTTTGCTTCGTCCGGGGGTAGAAGAACCACTCCATCTAGAATCGCTATCTCGTTTGCCTTAATGATGCCGAGTTTTCTTTCCTCGTTTAAGTTAGCACGCTTCAAATCATCAATGGATTTCACAATGTTTCCGTCAATAGATACTATGAGATCGCTTACTTCCACTTGATTTTTGAAGAGACATGTGTCACTAATCTTTGTTATCTCGCACCCCGTAAGATTCTGACGAAATTTTGGAGTTAAACCCAGTTTGCCGGCTGGGGCTGAAACCATTGTGACGACAACCTCGTCGTCGTTGGACTCCACACGAGTATATGGTGATCGATCTGGGTGTTTTAATCTAGCAGCTGCAACAAGCCCTGCTGCTCCCACTGCCGCTGTCACCATTGTGGCAACTGATGATGCATCTATCCTGATGTTATTATCTCCAGATGCTGATACTATTGGGAAGCATATGCACAAGATACAACATATGTAAAAAGGTGCACTCCCAATGATATATGGAGAGTGCTTGTTGCGCCTTGGTGTAGATCTTGCTACTCCATTTACTCCTGCATTTACTTCCTCCATCACCCAAATTTTAGCTTCCCCATTTTGAGCTTCTATAGCGGCATCATAATTTTTATCCAATTCTTCTTCCGATACTGGAACCATGAACTCTTCGTGCTCTTGCGGTCTTTGGTGCCTTCTCCAATCATTACGATGGCGACGAAGATCATCGTCTTCGTCAGGGTCTACTTCTTCTACTTCAAATATAATTTCTGCAATATAAACAGCAGTGAGTTGACGGCATGGCTGAATGTTTTTCACATGTGCACGAGAGTCGAGGCTTACCTATTGGCTTCCTGTTACCAGACTTAGTCATCGTGTCGTTAGTGGCTGTCGTCGCACTTTTCTCTATGGTTACAGCAGTAGCCGCAGATGCCCTGTCTGATGTATCAGAAATAATAAAGGGCCGGTGGGACGAGTCACTATCTGCTTCAAGTTTTTCAGCCTGCCTTCGCAAAGCGTATCTTCCGCGCTCATCTGACACGAACAGCAATACTGCTCTGAAGCAGGTCATGCAGAAAAATGATATGGGTTTGATATTCCAAAGTATGATGACTCCAGCAAATTTCATAATCGTTCTTTGTGTTTCCCCAAGCTTTCCAAGGAGCCAATTTATCATGCAATATATTAACTTGATTCCTCTTGACAAACTACTGACGGAAGATACCAAGAAGATGATGACGAATATGACGGCACTAATCACCCACGAGCAAATCCAGCATAATACAAAATAGCCCAGCATCCCAGACAAAATATTTATGGAAATTAGGCCGATGTCGTTCTTTAACCAATTGCTGTGGCCAGTAAAATTTTGTTCTGGTAGCAAATGAACCATGCTGTAGACACCAGTCTGGAAAAAGAGCCCCATAATACTGGTAACAATGTAAGCCTTGACGATCAAGCCCGTCGACTTGAGCCAGTAAATGAGGCAATCAACAGTGAGACAATCACGAGGTAGTATGACACCATAGATAAGCTTCGTTGAAGAAATAGCAAGAAATCCAGCTAGAATCACTGAATATGTCATTGCTGACTCTAGAGGATCCTGTATTTTTGATGCTTGCCACAGGATAGGAGAAAACCAACCACTAACTACCAAACTTAACATGTAGGATCCAATCACAAGAATGCGATGCGCCAAGAGAAGTGATAGAATCCAATGCAAACTGAATATAGATCCCACATTTGATCTGCAAAGGACCGTTGAATGCAGTGCTAATACAGGCGCATTGGATATTGTATCCAACTTGTTCGATCTAAATGCATTTCTCTTTGGTATTTTTGCTTTACCCCAAACCACTGAGTGCAGTCCAAAATACACTGAAGCAAATGTGCCGACAATAAAAAGCAACATATTGTACCAGTTCATATGGCTTCCTCTACCAGCCAATGAATACAACTCAAGAACGACGCTCGTTGTTGTGTCTAGCAGGACTTTCAAAGAGTTTTCGTCCCGTACAGTTGGACTTGTTTTGGTAGACCGAGAAACGATGCCAGAGAAGAATGATGACTGTGTCAGTAAACAAAACATCATGAGTATCACAGACCCAGCAAATACAGCATTTATCCTCCAGCAAGAGGATGTTGTAGCAGAGCAAGAGGATGTTGCAGCAGTACATTGCGCTGCATTTCTGTCAGATGATTGTCGAGCCCGACGTTTGCTCCTCCTCAGCATAGCATGCGCCCTCCATATCTTGTTAGGAATGTTGTATATCTTCCTTTCTTTCATTGTTGCTTGAACTGGTAGGTTTTTATCTCGTTCTATGGTAGATTGATCATGTAGGAGTGTAGGTGCTGCTTTTATGTCTCCGTCCTGTGGTAGATTGATCAGGTAGCTGTTCGAGATAGCCGTGATTTTCAGACCTTGTTGAGAGAGTCTGTTTGCTCAGAGCGCGTACTTGAATTTTCATTTATGAGTGATTCCTCAGTAGGATACTTACCCTTTTTGGCATATCCATACTCAACCTCAGTTAACACATTCAAGACCGCATTGGGTCAACGGCTTCTTTCGACGGGGCTGTTTTTTTACGGGGCCGCATTGCTTGCTACTGGTAGGGGGAATGTAACGTTGCATCTAAGTCAGAGAACAAGCTCCTTCCTCCTGAGCCATTTGCCCAAAGATCAATAAGCACAATATTTGACTCGCATTCGTCTACTAAATAAGAAACTTCTTTCTATTGTATTTCACGTCACTTCTATCTTTTTCGTCTACTCTATCGTTGGGCCCACAAATAGGGCCTTTACTTCTTTCTGAGACATATAACCATCATCAATAGCCTCTTCTCCCCTGCAGAACTACCAGTCCTGTGTCTGATAGTTCACATCCCCATACAAATCTTCAGCTTCGTTTTCGTCAAGGGGCACAGGATCAACGGGCATATCTTCCTCTCCGTCAACTTCCATTCTGTTTCCATCCGGAGTAAAGAGAGGAGGGTGTGTCTCTTCCGAATGGTAGAAACGACTGTTAGAGTTCATAAAATCACTCAGAACCACATAGTTCCCACCAAACCCATAAGTCACAATCGCAAGCAACTGTGCCCCTCCATCGCAATGAACGGTGAACCTACGAACCATTGAGTTGGTATCTTGAGATCCATATTGAGATGTATCATATGCAATCCAGGTGAGCGAATTTTGCCTAGCAACAGTGAGATACATATGATTGTGTGCATCTTCTGCATTGGGAAAGATAGCCTCAAACACAAGATCATCCCCAGTATTGAACATCTGACAAAGGATTTCATTTCCCCTGACAGACTTCTTGATGTAGGCAGTAACAACTCCATAATTCCCACGCTCAGGGTCGCCCTCGTTTCCGTTGCTCAGATCACGGGAAAGAATCAAGCCATGGGCAACGTGCAAGGTGATCAACTTCTCAATGGTGGTGTCCTTGGTGGCAAGCTCATGCTTCTTGGTGGCAAGCTCTTCGCCCATCCTGGCAAGCTCATCCACCTTGGTGGCAAGCTCGGCGTCCGCCCTTTGAAGCTGTTCAATGTGCCCCTCTGTTGTTTCGGATGTCCACTCCTGCATCGTCTCCAAGTCATTCTTCAACCTTGCCACTTCAGTCTTCAACCTTGCCAGTTCGGCACGTGTCTCATCCAATGAAGCCTGGGTCTTGACAAGCTTCTCATTACTCTTCTGTTGCTGGAGAGGAGTTTTGAGGTTGAGCTTAGGCAATGATACTGTGTGGAATTGAAAGTTTGCATGGCGCTTCAGTAAGTGCAATCAGTGTGTCATAAAGCAATAAGCATTTTGCAAACATCATACCCATACCTTTCTTCACACCTTCGCCAGTACTCTCGGTCATGGTGAATTTTTCAGAAGTAGAGATTGTAGTTTGTGTTCCCATCGTAGTAGTAGTGGACTCAAAAAAGCTCTTGTTCTTCTTAGCGCTAGCCGGCTGACAAAGAACTGGCGAAGTTAGTGAAGCCTTCTTATGATGATTATCAGTGGTCTTTGGAGCTGCCTGCTGCCTGGTTGGGGCTTGAGTATTTGGGAAACGAAATGGGTTGTGGGCTGGCTTGTTGTCATCGGTGGCATTTGCAGCGACGGAGGCAGCGTCCTCCTTCTGCTTGTGCGAAGGATCAGAGATTGTGTTGGAATTGGCTTAGATTGAATGGCAGAACGGCTTTGGTGAGTGTTACATAAAACAGCATATGCATATCATCAAGAACTAGTCACACTCACTACCAGGGCCTCTAATCTCCTGATTCTGCACGGCCCCTAAGAACTCGGAGCACTTCATCTCCCTTACGTTGCGCTTTCTCGCCTCTTCCAAGCTGTTGCTAACCTTCATGCTATCGCCCGTGATGACAATAACCTTTGTAAGGCCATTATCTTTCTTCGTCAAGGCAGCAAGTCCTTTAGCATCAATTTGGCGGGCGCCTGTGGCTTTGAGGAGAGGGAGCAACGATTCTTTCTTCGGGTTGCCGTCCTTCCCAGCAACTCCCATAGGGAGGTAGACAGCATATGCATGGAATAGCCCCCCGTTGGCTCGAGCAGTGATTCCACGCGTAATGGCCGGTACCAATGGTTCGATGCGAAATGGTGTGGCGTTGAGGAATTCTCCTTGGTCTTTAGACTGAACAAGCCACTCTAGAGAGACAATATTTTCAGTGTAGCACATTCCCAGCAAGAGCCTCATTCGACGAGGCTTTACAATACTTGAGTTGGCATAGGTGGCAACGATGAGGTGAGTTACTCTCGCAAAAAACTCGTCATTTGCAGGAACTCCTCCAAGTTCCTTTATGTGCTATAAACAGAAGTAAACATGGAGGCTCAGAAGCACGAAACAACATATGTAATCATATCTATCACCATCACTCACCTTGATGAGCTCTTCCTTCATGGCATCATCGAACCCAGAAATAGCCGCAACTACACCATGGCACTTCTTCTTTCTGCTCTTACTTGGAGATAAGACATTGGCAATACTACGGGAGACGTAGCCCTTATCACGCTTCTTGCGATGCTTTGGTACAGTTTGGAACGGCATTGGTTGGTTGTTAAATTCAGGCAAGATGTTGCTTTTTGCAGTGTGATCTTATTGTGAGTTGAGAAATAGCACTGATTCTGGACAGCAAAAAGAAAAGCTGTTGACTTTTTGCAATCAATCATGCCACATGATTCAATCATGCCAGGAATCAAAGATCAATAGGCTATCTTAAATATTTTCTAACATTTGAAATAACATTAGTACCATGCATTGTTGCTACTAATATGGCCCCTCCAACTAACTGCGACACCAATAATAATAAACATCATATCATCTCCCTCCTCTTCGCCACCCACACTCTTCTTTTTCCCTTCCTCGTTGCTGCTCATACACCGGGCATATCCAAACCCACCCCCTCCGGCGGAGGACCATGACGCTCCCCACCTTGAAGTAGCCATCGGTACCCTACCGTGTCATGAAGGGTTGTGTTGCAACGTACAAATCGTTGTACGTGGCAGGGTCGCCAGTGCTGTAGGTGGAATTTTGATTGTGCATTACTCGAATGTACTTGGCTTGTAGATTCTGGTTCCTTCTGTTATTCGCATGCATTATGTGTGGACCAGTGCCATCTTGAATCCATGGCAAATCCACATGCAGTTCCCTCTTATCATCTTCGCTCATTCGCCATCCTCCCTACTCCTCAATCCCAAATAATCATTCCTTCTACGATCAAAAATGCTATTGCTCTTCCCACCACTGGCACTACTCTCAATCTTGACAACTTTTAATGCCACACTGACATCCCACACGCCCAACTCCTCTTTTAACAGTAGCAGATTGAAATACTCCTGTATAAAGTTGGCAGTGACGGCTTCCCACGCGGCATTGCCGGGGTGAAGCTCTTCAATGCCGCGAATGGTTATTACGAGTCGTTCGGTGGTGAGATGGTAGGCTAACGGAAAATATATATATATGCATATATCGAAAGCAACACGATTCACCTCTACCAACGCGGGGTACGCTTCTGCAGAATTCTTCCGGTGCATGTGAATTGCTGCTACATTGGCCCATGCATCGCCCTCCTCTGGTTCTTGTTGCACGACTTCCGTAAACGCTTGCAAAGCTGTGTCCCACTCTTTGAGCTGCAATATTTTTTTTGTTAGGTAGGGGGGGCTTTAATAGATAATCAAAGTCACATAAAGAAGGACACTAGAAACATGTTGGAAACTGACTCACCTGCATGCCAATAGTACCAACCCTAAACCACACCGCGGGCATAAGTGGCTTTATCTCAAGCCCCTCAAGGAAATGCTTCAAAGCTCTTCGTACATCACCCTTGTCAAAGTAATATTTACCAAGAGCAACATGACTATCATAAAACTTGCCATTGGAGAGCTCAAGCGAACGTTCAAAGTACACTGGATCACGCGTCAAATCCCCCAATGCAGCATACATACGTGGCGTCTCCTTCTCCGCTAAACGTGCTCGAACTACCTCAACGGCCCTGCTCTCCTTCCCGGCAGCGCGATAACACTCCACAACATCATCCCACAGTTCCAACTCCTCGAATATCTCAGCGGCACTAGTAACAATACCAAGCTTGGCATATCTTTCACCCAAATCGCGCAATATATCCCAATGGGGAGAGTAGACAATACCGTGTAAATTCCGAAGACGATCCTGTGCCGGAGCCGAGTCCTCCTCGACGGATTTGAATGTAGATTGTGTCAATGTGAGTCTATTGGAGTGCTGATCGGCCAATGCTTGGATTTGCAATATGGCACGTTCTCGGCCGTGGGTGCGCTCGCATTCGAGCCAAGCCCGTTCGAGCAATGCTGTGGCGTAGACCATCCAGTCGTCGTGTTGGTGCAGTACGCGGGCGAGGTAGCCGCCCATTTGTTCGCCGGTGAGTCCATCCATTGGGTTGTCATTTTTCACGTCTAAGCATAGAGCTAGGAGGATGGATTGATCAAGTATTGACAAGTTGTAGTGTACATTGTCATCCTGCTCCTCGAACTTGACCTTCTCGAGGAGGAGGGCATCATCGGGATTCGCGTCATCGTGCTTGATCATTTGTTTTTCGATGCTTGCTTTATTCTTGTTCGAGGACGACGAGTTTTTTTTCTTCTCTTGATCTACAGCATGATTCTTTGATTTGCACGGACCAAGTATTGAGCCGTTGCCTTCTGTTGATATTTGGTACGTTTCCCTTCCGCGCCCGTCACCTCAACCTCCAACTTACATAATTCAAGTGCCTTCTCAAACGACTTCTTCCCTCGCCCGAGCTTACGAAAATGATGCTGCGCCAATCCCCATTCTAGCATGACTTCACTGGCAACATGAGTATTCCTAGATTCGTCATCATCAAAGATTGCTTGATCTTGGTCGTTGCAAAAGTCAGCAAGACAGCGAGAGAACATTGCATCTGCTTCATTCCAAAGGGTTGGACATGCTTGTCCATCGTCATCATCACGTCTTGTTGAGATCAAACGTCGATGTGCAACGATTGCCCTTGCATTCCAAAGGTTGACGCCAGAGAGATGCTTTGCTGCGGCTGCAAAGTTGGCACCACTGTCAGAACTGATCCCTAATAATGTTGATACATTAGCCACTCCACTTTTATCACTGCCGTTCAATGAGCCCGTGCTGTGTTCAGACCAAAGCCAGAATGGACGAGTAGGTTCTGCCAACGTCGATAGAATGGCACGTCCCAACAATAGGAAATAGGGAGCAACGCATACCTGGAAGGGCCACTCGCCATCAATTGCCAGTTCGGAGAGGACTGCATTGTGAAACGCGTCGGTTGTGTTTGTTTCCTTCAGTGAATGGATCGCCCCCTTCTTGTCATGTAGTAACTCCTCGGTTTCTTTTTCTTCGGCTGGCACAGCATCGTCTTCTGTAATCGAAGACAAGGGGGCAGCAGAAGACGCTGCCAAAGGATTGATGATGTTGCCACTCTGAGGCTTCTTTTCATTTTCCTTACTCGCCAACGATTCAAACATGCCATGAGGATTAATCCCATCCAATGGATGTTTAGGTTTCACTTCTTCTTTCCCCCCCTCCTCCTCTGGCTTCAAACCCCTATCCATGGATGGACCGGTATAGTTCAATTGTAAGAATAAATTGAGTGAAGCGATGCCAATGATTTCCATCTCGGTGCACTTGGCAACGATAGTACTCTTCTTGGAATCCACATCCTCTGAAAACTGTTCGAGTACCCTCTTCTTAATCTGTTCCATCATTGATGATGATGATATGTCTTCACTTTTGATGAGCTCGCTTCCAAAGATTTTCAGTGCATTATTTGAACGCAAGATTTCTGCATATTTTCCATTATCCAAAAGATTAAAGAATTCCTTTACGCCTCTCACGTCAGCATCTCCTTCCTTGCAAGCATCATCGTCATTGGATGCATCGGTATTATCTTCCTCGTGAGAACGAGGGAGCAGCCGATCTTTCTCAATGGCTAGAATTTTCTTGTCGCTATCATTCAATTCAATTTGTACATCGGGAAAGGTGATGGAAGAGAGTAGTGCTTTCATTTTTTTGCGAGAATGTTCACTACTGGATGCTGATAGGACTGTTAGAGACTCTGAACCACTAACATTTGTTTGGTCGGATGGGGTCTCGCTATTTGATGACTCGAAGTTTCCCAAACCAAGCTCCTTGGATTCTTCTCCATCATGCACTTCCTCCCCTTGCTTGCCATCATCTTTTATCTGCAGGTCACTGACATCGTCAAGGACAGCATCCGCATCTACTTTGGTGCCCGATGCTGCACCTGCATTTTCACCTGATGCATCACCGTCATCATCATCTTCTTCGTCATCTCCAAAGTCTACGCCACCAAAATCCATGTGGGCAAACGCCACCTCGCTATCATCACTCTCCGTGTCCGAGCTATCTCCACTCGTCTGCGTCGAGGCGGCGTGAAGGGGAATACCGGCGTTCATGGTTAGCATCTTCTTGGATGAATTGAAATTGAATGGGTGGATTGAGTGAACAAGTAGTGAAGGTGATAGTGGGCGCGAATGAGAATCTGAATGAATGGATGGCTTTGCCGAGATATCCGATGCGATGAAATTATGTCCATTGGACACAAAGGAAGTATTCAGTCCATCCCGATGATTCACCATTATTTCCGCTTTTCACAACTTTTCAGTTCTCTTTTCGTCCGGCCCCACGCTAGGTCGTGCTACGACGCCCATCCCATAACGACATATCAAACTAAACCAAACTGCCACAAAGCCATACGATCGACTTCATTCTCCCTTATTCATTTCAGCGTTGGAAAAATGCCACTACGCTCAACATCTCGTCGGAATTACAATCGCATCGTCGCCAACCAGGATGACGCATCAAATAATGATAATGGTGTCACGGGCGAATCCAACGCCCTAGACGAACCCCTATCGCCGTCGTCGTCCTTTGCGGACGACGAGGATAACAACAATATTATAAACGCCCCATCCAAAGATGGCGAAGATTCTCTCCCCGATGGCATTGAAGGCTCAATGTCGGCATTGAAACCATTATTATTAATACCCCCCATCGAAAATGAAATCAACGTCATCCTAATGGACGCCGCCCAATCCAAATTCAACATCAAATGCGACAAACAGTGGAAGATATCCGAGTTCAAGGATGTCAGCGCCGTGATTACCAAGGTCCCACCCAAAGCACAACGTCTTATACACATGGGGAAATTATTACAGGATGGATCGACGTTGGAGGATTGTGGTATTAAGGAGGATGACAAGATTATACATTTATTTCCCAAGCCGAATGTGGTGATTAATAATTCATCACATTGTGAAGATGGCGACAATACTAATCAAACGAACAATGCAAATGAAGGAGGAAGTGGAACGTCAGAGGGCGGCGGGGCGCACATTCCCCAAATCATACTGGATGCCGAGGAGGCATCCCGCCGTTCCCAGATATTGATACTGTCCAGCCAGGAAATATTCGAGGCACAGCATCGTGTCAAGATATTCTCATTCCTGTTGATGATTATAAGTTCCATGAGATTATTAACGTTGATGACCTTGTTTGTGGGTATGCAGGCCGAGGATCCCATGGGGTATGGGGGATCGGGATCGGATGCCAGTATTCCGCCGGGGAACCCTACCGATGCCCCTCCGTCATCGGCCAATAGTAACATGCAGATGCGTACGTGGCAAAGCAGTGATTACTTTGATACGGTGATTTCAGCATTTGGATTCTACGCTTCATTGTTGGGGATTAAGGCCACTACCGAAAATACGTTACATCTTGCCAAGCGATACCTGTTGTGTTTGACCGTGGCGGGGATTGGTTCTAATTGTTACTATTACTATTTGAATATCCAGGCCGAAGAGAAGCTCGCGCAGGATAGGAATCAATCCATCAATACTTCGGAATTGTATACCACTGCATTCGTTGGGATATTGTTACCCCTGACGGTGTGGTTGCTGTGTATCATTCGGGCGTATCAATTCCAATCTCTTATTAGAGAAGCTGAGTTGGAAGCTGAGGAACGGACCCGGGGATCGAATGGAGAGGGAGAAGCAGATGCAGGTGCAGGTGGCAGTGATAGCAATGGAGAGGCTGCGGGCGATGCCACTAGATCCTTGCAATATGGTAGCGATGACTTGGAACTGACGGTCGAGCAGGGCGTATCTACCTAGCACCTTGCCATTGTAAACATATATATTTGGTTCATCAGTGCACAGAACACTCCGAGAACCATCAACGTACTCGTAATAATTTTACAGTGACCAAGTGCCTTGTAAATCATCTTTCGATTATTTCAAAGCTTGTATTTACTTAGGGAGTCACTAGCTTTAAGAGTAGTATCGCTTCTGGTGGTCGTACAGACAAATTGAAGAGCTCTGTGATATTCTCTAGACTCTTGCGATCTCAGATCTGCACCGCCTGACACGATAGGCGCCATACTTTTTGAGCTAAGCTTGATTTTCTATTTAATATCGGCCAGATTTGCAAATATCGTAGGCAGTCTTTCGATTGGATAGGAAGACTCTCATTAGATCTCTAATTCTTCCTAAAAATATACATTCTACTCTTATTCTACTCTATTGCTACTGATGTTTCTTGCCATTCGCCAGCCAAGTCTTTTGGTTCACTCAAAGTTCGGGCGATTGTGGTACAAAGTCTTTGACAATAAATACGTGCATAGCATGCCACAATCTTCGAAATTTCATATCGGTCGTATCATGTAGACCTTCTTTATACTTTTCATTTATACACCAAATGTCATAATCTTCTTGACACTGGATGCCAAATCTTGTAAATCAGAGAATACACCGCACATTGATGCTGGTTGTATCGATGCCGCCCACGGATCAACAGCAGCCACGATAGCTGGAGTAGGTACAATATCTTCCTTGATAGCTTCCTCATCTACGGCAGGATTGGATGGATTGGATGAAGCGGCCGTGGATACATCCGAGCTCTTTGTCTTGGCATCGCCACCATCCCAGTCACTGGTAGTACAAAGACAACGATCCTTTAAATTGACCTCGGTACTGCCATCAGTGGAGTCAGTGAGGTAGCTGACAGAGTTCAGCAAAACTAACACACGAGGCACTGAAGCGGTTGTCTTGGTATCGCCGTCATCCCAGTCGTTGGTAGTACAAAGACAACAATCCTTTAAATTGACCTCGGTACTGCCATCAGTGGAGTCACAGCTAACGGCCGTCGTAGGTACAATATCTTCCTTGATAGCTTCCTCCTCTACAGCAGGATCGGATGGATTGGGTGAAGCGGCCGTGGAGGCATCCGAGCTGTTTGTCCTTAGTATAACTGCAACGATCTTTAAACTGAACTCGGTACTGTCATCCGTGGAGTCGCAGCTAACGACGAAACCAGCATCATCCTTCTCCCTTTTGTTGCTGCTGTTATCATTTTCATCCTGATTATTATCACTGCTAGTCGTACTCTTGCTCTTCTTGATAGGAAGGACCTTGGTAACTAGTGACTTCATTAAGCCACCCTTCTTCTTTTTGGGGGTAGTATCACTATCCTTCTTGTTCTCGTCATTTTCATTATCAATCATCTTCTTTGTTGATTCGAGAGCAGAGTTGTCATTCTTTTCGTTCTTGCCATTGTCCGTGTTGGTTAATTGATCTTGTTCTTCCTTCTCTTCTTCCATGTCGACGCCTTCATCGCCAATCTTACTGCTTGCCTTCTTAATTTCTATAACAATACTCTTCAATTTCTTGTCCTCTGGTACGAAATCAGTATCAACGCTGCATGCATCCAACGCAATAGTAGTGCCGCCTCCTTTGTTATTATAGCTAGTATGCGTCATTGAAGATGCCACTGAGAGAAGTTCGGGCCTTTCGAAGGAGGTTACTGGTGGGATTGTAGTTGGATGAGCGGCTCCTACTTCGTTATTGTCAACCGACTTCTTGAGACTCTTCTGGCTAACAGCGCCGCTGTTTTGTTGTTGTTCCTTAGCAGCAGTCTTGTTCAAAAGTTGAGATGCAGCATCATGCTCCAATAAATACTTTACAACTTCCTCGGGTGTATTGCATACTTCCCTCGCTTTACTTTTGCTATCGGCGGTGCTAACTGTGGATCGAAATATGACACCAGTGATGCAACTCCCGCTGGAGTCCCCACTATTGGATTTCTTGCTCGTCGCTGCCTTGCTTGCTTTACTCGCTTTACTTTTATCATCATTCTTAGCATTGCCAATGCTACCATATTGAGTACTGATCTCGCTGCTGCTCTTGGAGCTTCTATCATCTTCATTTTCATTGCCGTCTTTTGAGCCGCTTGAATTGTTGCCGCTACTAGCTTCGCCGCTAGCCTTGCTACTGGCTTTACTCGCGGTGTCGTCATTGCCATCAGGGCTACCGATTTCGCTCTTGTCCTTGGCCTTTTTACTAGACTTGCTAGACCTGTTAGCCTTAGTACTTGCCTTGCGCACGTTGTTGTCAACCGACTTGGCGCTCTCTAACTTATCATCGCTGTTATCCTTCACGCTAGCACTGCTGCTGTTGGAGCTAGACTTGCTACTTTTCGAGGAGGAACCATTCGATTTGGATGATTTCTCATCAGCGTCTACTGTTGCCTTCACCTTCTTGGCAGATCCTTTGGCCGCTGACCCTTTGGCGTCCCTCATCGTAGTATTTCCTATGGATTTGACCTTTGCCATCAAATTATTCGAGGCCGGTCCCTTCTTATCGGCCTGCTTCTTTGCCTTCATACCGGCCTTATTACTGCTGGACTTAGGGCTAGTACTAGTATCAACCGTGTTGGTGGTAGACTTTTGGGGCATCATTTGAAGTTTCTTCATAGATATATCAATCCTCCTTTTTGACTTGGTAGTGCTCTTGCTGGATGCTGCTGCGTTGGCCTCATCCTTTTTGGTCTCTTCGATCACTGCAACAACCAATGATTCTGTCTGTACATCCAAATTATTGTATGATTGGTCCATTGCATCAACTGAGATTCGGTGATCTTTCTTCTCTTCTTCGGCGGTTGGCTTTGATGCAGTATCTTCGGCTCCCAATTTGGCCTCATCTTCAATGGGCTTGTCTTCAGTGAGCCCAGGGCTAGAATCGGTGCCAGGTTCGGAGGTTGGCTCTTCAGTGGGTGACTTGGCGTTAGGCTCAGGGATATGCTCCTCCTCGCTGCTCGGCTCTGTTGGCTGGGCGGCGGGCTCCTGTTCAGCACTGGATTCCTGTTCGACAGGAGAAGAAGATCGGGTGGCAAAAATGAAAGAGAACCACGACGACCCTTCCTTCTTCTCACTATCACTCGTGTTCTCTCCTCCTTCCATAACCTTTAAAGTCTCTTGGAAAGCTGCTAGCTTGGCCGTGACTTCGTCCGATGTGGGCTTCTCGTCAGTTGCGATAGGCTCGTCAGCTGTGGGCGTATCAGTGGATTCATCGGCGGCTTCGACCGTGGCGGCGGGCTTTCCACCAGCGACTTCCCTTTCATATGATGTGGCAGATGGCTCTTCTATTGCCACCAATGGTGCGGGCTTGCCGGTTTCACTGGCTTCCTCCAAGGTCCAATCCAAGGCGGCTGGAGGAGTGTCATTGCTAGAAAAGATAAAGATGGAAACATTTTATTGAGTGTGAGAAAATATGCTACCATAGGGACACGAGAAACGATGGATCCTCTTATGCCTGTAGGTCACCCACCTCTTCCCATCGACTGAGATCGAAATCGACTCTTTCAAACTAGGACTCGACGACTTTGCCGTTAGACACTTCTCCTTCAAGGATATACCCTTCTTTTTGTTCGGCTCGGTAGGCTGCTCCTTCGGCTCTTCTGCAGCAACATGGGTTGTTTCCTTCTTCTCTTCCACAATCTTAGCTGGTGCCTCTCCAACCACTACGTCAGCAGTTGGCTTGATGTCCTCTTTTTTTGCCGACTCTTGGACTGGTTTGGCAGCGACTTGAGAGCTAGTGCTCCCATCCATTTGATGTATCACCAGAGTAGATGACCGGATATTCCCACCGGCATGCGATGAGGAAGGCGTGGAAGATCGACTCTCGATAATCTTGGGCAGGCTAACACACTCTCGTCGACCGATAATGTCTCCCTTCTTATTCATCCGGCTATTCCTCTTGCCCTTGTGTTTTCGACACGTGTCAATGTCTATCGGGCCGTACGTCCGGACATAGGAATTGAGAGAGCTGTCATTGGAGCCGGAGCTGGCGACCGACATGATGCTTTGGCCCGTGCCCGTGGGCTCAGTAGGACTGTAGTGTATCCTCTTATCGCCATCTTGCTTGTCGTCGCCCTCACCATTGCTGCAACCGCTGTCGCTCGACATGTTATCTTCGTCACTGTTGTTGCTGCTGACCTTATTCTGGCCACTTTTGTTCTCCTTTTCGCCATCTACCTTCTTCTGAGCATTCTTCTTCTTCGTGGTCTCGTCATCGTCACCACCGCCACTACCCGTCTTCCGTCTCATCCCATTCATCATTTTCTTTTTAGTCTTTTTGAGTATACTGCGTGTGGTCATCGCATTGTAGTAATTATTGGCAGCCTCGGACGAAAAGAGACGTGGAGACGTGGCGGCGCCGTTGATGGCTGGATCTTCCATGCCGGGATGCATAGCGTGTGTTGAGTGACACGATTAATATGCTATTTTTGATAGTTGTACGCGCTCAAACTATGGCAATCTTCGATTATCGTTTGAGATATATATTATTTAATGTTGTTCGTCAAGAGAGGGTGTATCAACTGATTTGTATCTCTATGACGTTATCATTTCTATTGGTGGCATCGGCTGCTCAAAATGCGCAGCCGATGAACATGGGACATTAGCGGGCTACAAAAATCTCCACTTCTTCAGACACCCCATTTGTATAGGAGCACACTCAAACATAAGAAGTTAACGCCGACGCCGCCATCTCGTCTACCAACACAAGTCTGATCCAGCGCAGCGCAAGGCTTTGTAGCGAGTCGGTATCAAGTTCTTGTGCTTCCCGCGCCAGGAAGAGATACAAAAAGGGTTCTCAAAGGACACCTATCAAGAGGACAGTCTCAAGGACCTCGAGAAAAGGGGGGATTGAATTGTGGCGAGGGATTAGCGAGTTATCTCCCGCCAAATCGATTGCGACTGGGAGTTGCCACACCCACCGGGTTACCGTCGCCACCGTGACGTCACGCGTCCCATTAATCAAATAATCCCACGGGTTTTTTTCTCTAAATTTTGAACCCAACGCACATATCGCGCACCTAGAGGAGATGTGGCATGTTGGATTCTCACGAAAGAGACAACATCAATTGCATTCATAATGCGAGAGAAGAGCCCATTGCCATTGTTTCAATTTTTGGCAGACCATTGTCCTTTTTTGATACAAGGCGCAAAACATACTCAAGAATTGATCACCCAAAAAGGACAACCCTTTCGCAAGATGCCAGAGGTCGAAAGCACAGACCACGCACGGGCCCAGCTCGCCATCATGATTGCCTTCATAGCCCAAGGTGAATCTTTCTGGTACACCATCAATGGCGACCCGTCCTACGAGTTCTCCCTATGTCGTCGCCTTGGCTTTACTACCGAAATCAAGTACATCGCGTTCATGGTGTCCGCAAATTTGGCGGGGTATGTCGTCAAACCTGATGGTAAGAAGCGATTCGAGATCAATCGTGTAGAATTCGAGAGCTTCGTCCGCAAGCCAGAGTATGGACTGTCGTCCGAGATTGCTGAGTTTGAAACATCTTTCTGTGACATCAAATCTCTCCTTAGTGGCAAGAATCAAGTGAAGGCGAACAGGTTCCACTTCCATGTCATCCGTATTGGAAATAAGTATCACGGCTACCCCCACAAATTCACAAAACAGAAGAAAGACGGAACCAAAAAGCTAACGACAACTCCACCCAAACTCAATAGTCTTCGCCAGCACCAACGTACGCTCGGCCGCAATACATCCCGTGCTATTGCAGACACCATTATTGATAATGATGATGTATTCAACGATGCTGAGAAACAACTCGGCAAACCCGATCCCGAATCGGATGCCGATGCCGAGCCGGACTCTCCAGAGAAAGCAATACAGCTTGATCCTACACCAATGCCTACTCCATCTCCACCAAAACGAAATCGATCAGAAATGTCTACCGATCCAACCAATGTATCGACTCCACCCACAACATCTAACCAGAGTGTACCACCACCAGCAAAGTCGTATGCGAAAAGGCAGAAGTACTATTATGCCATGCGAGCGCTAGAAAATGAAGGCATCGATGATATATTCAGCGAAGGTGCCGATGAGGTTAGTGGCTACTTGCTATCCGAACTGATTTCATTGAGACAAGAGCGTGCAGGAGGTAATACAGTAGTGCTGAACTATAATGAAATTCAAAACTCTAAAGAAAAGAATTTCGTTAGAGTATCTATCACAAATGATACCAATGATTCTTTCAACAAAAATGCCAAATGGATTGACTGGGCTCTTACTATCAGTGGCAAGAAGACAACAATCTACAAGAGTGCAAAGAGGATGGCGAGGTACCTCAAGAGACACTACACCGATGCCTTCATGGAGTTTCTGTCTGAAGAAGGATTGGGAGTTCCGGATCAGATGTCTGCAGTACAGATTGCAGCTATGTTCAAAGTTGGAGGTGTGGCGGGCAAGAAGCAGCGTAGAGCCATGCTGCGTATTCTGCGAGATCATTTTGGAAAGCACTCTTTTGCGCCCGAGTACAAAGTTGATATGCTGTGCGATGGGCACACTTATGTTCATGTCAATTCGGTGGAGCATGCATACGAGGAAGGCAAGGCAAAAGAGACGATTCATTATACAATGAAAAATGTGGCAGATGAGGTTGCAGCCCATTTGACTCGTCAGTTGCAGAGCAAGAAGGTTGATCCAAAAGATATTGCACGAGTGGATATCATTACTGGCGGAGACCACGGGATTGGTGCTTTTGTGGCTGCAACTAAGATTGTTGTTACTATCAAGGATGGTGTGCCAGAGTGTGATTCCTTTTCTTTTGAAGTCTCTGTCGCTGAAATCATTTGCAGAAAAGACACAGCTGCATTACTAAAGAAAACTATCAATGATGAGCTCACGCGTGGTCTGCAGTTGATGGCTGAAGGTGAATTGAAGTTTGTTGTAAATGCTGACAATAAAACTGAGTGTTATTTTATTGCACCAATAGGACCGGCCATGCAAAATGAAGATACAGAATGGTCATTGAAGATGAACGTTAATATGTACGTTGTTGGCGATCTGGCTTTCTATGCCATGGTTCTTGGAAGGGAGTCCATGTCAGGCCACTGGTGCTATCTGTGTAAGCTCTCTTCGCGTGAGTTTAGTGACCTTATCAAGGATGGAGACCCTTGGGCCTACAGTGAGATGAAAGAATTAGCAGCAGAGTTTCAGAATAATCCGAGCAAGACAAAGAAACCAAAAATGGGTATGAAAGAGAGTCCATGGTGGACATTCATTCCGTTGGCAAATTTCATCGTACCTTTGCTGCATTGCTTGATTGGTATTGGAGATAACATTCTCACCGCATTCCGCAAGATAATCAGTGAGCACATTGAGTATCTGTCACCAGTGGAAGTCAGTACAATAGCATTGGTTGGCGCCATTGAAGATAAGATTGATGAGCTCATTGAAGAGCGAGTGTCATGGGACAAATCAACTGATGGGTCTGAGTTGAGGAAGCTGAAGGGGAAACTGTCAAGATCCAAGACAGCACTGAAGAAGTTGGGTGTGATGAGTAGCGTTGCTGGGGTGACATCTGCAGCTGCAACTGTACGCGATTTCCTTGATGATGTCACTGCCTTTATTAATTCTCCTGGTGATGAGGACGATGAGTGCAACCTTGATGATGAAAAGGTAGAGGCTGAGGGCGGAGATAGTGAAGATGCTGTGGAGGAGGCGGTGGTGTTGAGCGCTGGCCAAACTGCTACCTCAGGTGCATCAGGAAGCAGCCTTTCTGATGTTGAGAAAAAGATCATTGAGGTGAAGAAGATTGTGGCTGCATCAAACAAAGATATCAAGCCTCTCGCCAATCAGAGAAAAAGGATTACTAACCGGCTGGATAAGGCAAGGAGGTACCTCAAGAATCTAAAGGAGAAAGTTGTTGTATTTGCCTCATCAAGAAAGAAAGATGAGTGTGGCATTGAGACTCAGATGTTTGCAGTGTTAAAGAATGTGTACGGTGTGAAGATTCAAGCTTACCATGGGGGATGTTTGACCGGGAAAGATATTCAGAAAGTGATGGAGAATGCTGGTGAAATATTCCCTCTCTTTGCCGAGATTCTGAAGGCAAATGCAAAGGAGAATTGCACCTATACTCCTGTCCAAATTGATGATTTTTGCAAACAGTTTGGTGATTTGTTCATGTTGTGGGACGGTGCCTTCTCATATGCGAGCAAAATTGATCCAATCCCGCATGATCTTGAAATGTACAATAAATTTGTTGAGGCCGCAGTCCGTTCTCATGTTGCTGTTGGTTGCAATGTCACCCATAAAGTGCATTTGATGTGGAAGCATGTTGGACAGCAGATGCGAGTGGCTGGGGGTTTGGGGCAGAAGAGGGAAGACTGGGTAGAGAAACAGCACCAAACAACATCTGTTTTGAGGAAGCAGTATCGTAGCACGAAGGATAAGGATGTGCGGGCAACGGCTGCAGCCCGAGCAAGTCATAGAGATACAAATCCAGATGTGATGGATCACATTGCAGCGACGGATAAGAAGGGGAAGAGAGGGCCGCGGAAGGATCATATCTCTGCAGCCGAGATTCGCAGCAAGGCACGGCTGGAGAATCGGATGCAGGCGCTTGGCCGGTGGACCCGTGCGCAACCGGCCCCTCCAAATTAAAATAGATTATTGTTGTATGTTTTCTTTGTGTAGTTTGGTTGTATTTTTTACTGCATTGGGAGGCGGGTGGTTGATTGTTGAATTATAGTTGATTTAGCCTTCGGCGACGGAGGATATATCGCTTGTGTAGGTATTGATTCGATTCGCCGAAGGGTGGATCGATTGGGTGGAAGGAAGGTGTCTCCCGCAAGTTGTTATTGATGTTGATGTTGATTGAAACAATTTGGCGTAATTTGGTGGGTGAATATTATTTGAAGTTTTTGTAGTGGGCCAGCGAAATTGGGCGTGACCGCTGGACAGGTTGATAGTTAACGCAGTCGTCCATGGGATCCTCGGAGGGTGGCGCGATTTGACGGTTGGAAGGTGTTTATCCCACGGGGTCGGAAGCCACCGGATGGTCGTGGGTTTTTTTGCTCGACGACGTGTTGTTATTCGAAGGGACCGACCGTCCGCGCTCGTGCAGCGGCGGGCGTGCAACTGCAACAAGGCGTCAACATGGTGGTGTTGGAGAGGATGATACAGTTTGGTGCCAAGACGTAGGGGTGTGAGGAGCTGGGGACGAGCGCTACTGGTGACGCTTGGGTGGTGTTGCATTCCATGATCTTTTGTGAGAACGGAGATGATTTGAGGAATTTGAGCGAGATTCTCTATGCCTCCGTTCCACGTGGAACAAAGTGAGTTTGTAGATAGGACATGACTCGACTCGACCTTCTTTACGGGTTAACTCTAAATAATATCCTCACGTCGGAATAGTAGTATACTCTTCCGTAAGTAGGCCTACACAAGGTGGCCGTATGTACCAGGCGGTAAACCAAAACCAGTGCTACCTCTACTTGCCCTCCCCTATCCCCGCCCCTATCCTCTCTATTGCATCCCCAATCTCCGGTTGCAATATCACCCTCCTATTCCTCATTCGCCATCATGGCAACATCCGTTGTATCATCGAAACCACCGAGCAGCGTCGATGATTCCGTAGACAGCGCTAAAAAATCAGTGGACAAAGATGGAGCGTTGAATGTTCGTAAATCATTCCGCTCTTTCGCGTCCTCGTTAATTGTGGCTGCACGCCAGGCTGAAAAGGTTGCTGCCGCAGGAGGAATCGGGGCGTCAAAGGCCAAAACGACCAAGGATCCGCTAGAGGAGTCAGTAGTTATGATGCTCGACAAGAAAAAGGCTGTGAGGAGAGCGGCATCTTTCTTAGAGGGAAAATTACGTGGGAATGTCAAGGAGTCAGAGGCTTTACATTGTTGTTTGAGGTCACAGCCTTGTGTTGGAGGAAGGAAAAGAAAGTTTACACTGATAAAAAATACTCAAGATCAAGGGAAAGAATCAACCTGATGTTGATTTACATACTATCGTACCAAGGCTTGGACCAAGGCCTTGAAGATACATTTTACATGCATGAAATATAAATTTTGGCGTACTAACTGAACACAGCTCTTTTTTATTTGATACTGGAGTTCAGATTTTTCCACTTATTGAACGAGTAACTCACATGATTCTAATAATTGCTCCAAATATTTTTTCATGTGATAGACAAACATACTAATCACTCTTTCAATCTTGAATATTGAGAGCTGACTGTTGCAATCCTACTAATTAAACAAGTAACTCACATCTTTCAAGTAATTGTTCCTAATGTTTTATGTAATAGACAGTATTAACGACCACAGATTATCCATCCATCTTCGATCTGTAGCGTGCTTTATCCAACATCAAAGCTCGACATCTATCTCTACCTCCCCAATGCTGCAGTTCAACACAATCACGCAGTAGTGATTTGCCCATGTCGGTAAACAATGAAATTCAAGAATCCTTGCAAAGGTCCAAATATGGAGTGCAGAACCAGGAGGGGGTAATTGCTTTCCCCAGTTAACAGCTGGTACAATCTATTTATCGTCACGAAGAGCCAAGTTAAATAAAATACTCCCAGATAGAAGACGGCCTGGCGGAACATTTGCTGCGTTCGCTCGAAACGATGTGTTTCATACAATGCTATTGGGGCTGGTACCCTTGGTGGCTGTTCATCAATGAAATCAGGCAACTCATCGACCTGGTTAAAACTAGGCCTGTGAGATTGAATTTCCTTTCGCATCTCAATGATTATTTTTTCGTCTGATCTAACGCTTCTTGTCAACATTATTATGATCACGGTGACAGCAAGAATTATAAGCCAAATAGGGCCGTAGAAGATAAGCCAACGAAACAACCAAGCGTTTCGACCCCGCTCACACGGCACGTCCCCCTCTTGCCCCGAGTTGTCTTCGCAATTAGGTGGGTATGCGGCTATCCAACACCATAAGTTAGCATTGTTGTATAATGTTAGAGGCAAGCCCAGGGTGGCAAATCCAAACCCAATAATTATGGCAGATGCGTGCATATATCTCTCGTAGCGTTTTGCAATCTCCTCCTCTGTCAACTGATATTTGCCTAGCAATAAATAATAGATCGCGAGGCTTAGATTGTAGCACGGACTTAATAACATCAATTGAACAAAGAATCCTTGCGCAGTACAAAACTGTGTAGTCCCCACGGCTCCGTACACACCCTCGGTGCCTCTCGGTATAGGCCATGTCGATAAACCTAACCAGAGAGATGTGATCCCGTCGGCGCAACTCATTCCAAGTAATATTCTATAATACGGTCGTTCCATCTTTCGTTTTCGATCGCTCCATATATCATAAAGGATGGAGCACGAGCCTAGCAGCGATAATGATCCCGTCACCTTTGGGATGATGGCCAATACTTGCGACATTTTTTGTTTAGCACTGTTTACAGTATGAACCCCAATTCACTCTAGTAGCAATGTTATCGAATAAGGCCGTAGAGTTACACACCAAAAAGCAATAGCATCAGCCATCATCAGCAAGATAGAGCAAGATCCTGGCGGATTAACAACATAGGTACATACGTAGGTACGATAGGTAGACTTATTGGGCGTAACGCAAAGTGACGTCATGTGACGCCAGGTGACGCCAACATAACGCATCATCCTACCAAAAGATACGTATTACTACGTAACGCCACGTAACTCCAATGTGACGCAAGGTGACGCCAACGTACCACCTGAAATGTTGCATGCAGCTTGAACTGTCTGGGAATGACACAAATGTTTCTCTCTCTAAAAAAGAGCGGAGACAGTCAGCGAGGTTGGGTCAACTTCAAGTCGCCTTCTCTGTCGACGTGGTGGATTGCCAGCTGACGCCGCGCCGCCGAGCCTTCTTAAAAAGTACAGTGGGCTTCTCCGATTTCTAGCATATCGTGAACGTTGTGGTAAATACGTAGACCATATTAATTCCTACTTCAGTGTCGTAACGACAGCTCCTCGCCAAAACTCTCAACGCACAAAACAACAAGCGGAAATCGTCCCAAAACCCCCTTCACCATGACGAGACCGGCATGCCTATCACACCCCAGATATCGGTTAGTCTGTGAACCCTAAGGGTTTATATGCTCCATAACTCCCTATTGCAACCCATTAGCACTTAGGGTACACAGATGCGCCATGCCGTCGCCGACAACAATCATCATACAAGACGCGTGGCTGAAAATTAGCGCCGCGAGTGTTATCCACCGAGACCTATGGCTGTGCGACGAGACTATCCTCCGAGCAATCAAGGCCCGCTACACCTCCCTTCCCAACGCTGTTAATCTCAACCGCAAAGCAGTCAACGCTGCGCTTGTCCCTCTTGCTGGACAATTTAACAACACAAACATCGGAGGATTTTATCATGTTCAGTTCCTAACCCAATGCCCATTTGATGTCTCCAAAAGGCGAAGGGTGCACTACTACTACCGTCATCAGAACAATAAACCTCCATCAATCCCTACCACTGCAACCGACGTCGAAGACATTGTTGCAAGGTCAACTCGGGTTATCAAAGATCGGGAGAGAATTACCTCTGAAGAAATGAGAAGAAACAATAATGACAATGTTGAAAAAGCAATTGAAGGGCTGGAAGCCGATAACAAAAAGAAAAAACAATCAGCAAAACAAAAAGAACAACAGAAGGACGATGGTACGTGGAGCGCGAAGACGACACGTTTTCAAACACGAAAAGAAGAATCCTCATCGGCAAAGGCAGGGGCTGTTTCATCTGGTGATGGAAAAAAATGTGGAGGCGGGGATGGAGGATCTGGGGGGGCACCAAACAACAACAACACGCCCTCACTAGAGGTCGACGACAATACAAAGAACGTATATTGGCAGTCGTCGGAAGCTAGAAAGTTGTTTGGATTCTTTGGCGACGGTGATGAGGATATCAATGTTGTTGTGGAGGGACTGCACGAAAGAATCAACTTGCTGAAAAAAGTGCAAGAAGACGACGATGGCTACCAATTGGTGATACCAATGACTGAAGACAGTAGCCTAGGCTTGTCGAGTCACAATAAATTCACAATTAGAAACAAATCTCTTTTTCTATTAAAAGCCTATCAAATAGCTTTAGAAAAAATGAGAGTAGGGGTACGCTGGATAGAGGATTGTTGCAAGCAAGCCGTCACATTTATCAACAGTTTGGGTATAACAACAACCGTATCTGGAAAGACAGTCGGGGATTGGCATCGTCATTTCCGGAAGAATGACAAGTTCCCACATCCAAACCCACACGTGCGAATGGGAAAGAAGCCTACACCTGCTCTATTTGAGCTATTTCCACAACTTGAAGCTAGAGTTAGGGAGTTCATTATGAAGCACTTAGACTGTTTCGCTGTTGAGATGCTACGGGGTGAGCTGATAACTGTGATGATTCCGAAACTCATGGAGGAGATGAATGCAGATGAAGACAGCGAAAGTCTAGGTTATAAGTTATTGGTAAACTACACTGATAAGCCACCTTCCTACAGTTCAGTTCTACGATGGGTGCACATAATGGGTTTCACGCATTCAACAAAGAGAAAATCGTACATGGTTGACGGACATGAACACAAAGCCCAGAGACTTCACCGAGATCAGTTGACTGCCAACTACCTCACCGTGTTAGAGCCACGTTGCCATCGTTGGGTGCAGATGCCAGTATCTCTTTTCGATGATTTGCCAGAGAGGAGTGAGATTTTACACTCGGGATACACGTACACTGGGATCGACGGGCATGCCATGATAGAATAAACAAATTGATTTTTTTAATTGAAACTCACCTTGCATGTTCAATAAAGTTCA
>JALLAU010000018.1:0-32550 GCA_036939495.1 Thalassiosira hispida | reverse complement strand
AACGGCAGCTCATGTAGCGTCGTGAAGTACCCTTGGCAGCTGATTAGCGTTATTGTTAGTAGAGTAAGAAACAGAATTGTCCATCCGTTCACAAGAGATGTGCATGACTTGATATAGCCTTCTTGCTGAGGTTCCAACACTCTCATATCACTTTGTCACCTGCAAACCATGTCAATATTCTCCCCAGGTGTACATTATAACCAATGACCGTTTCTTATACCCAAGCCAAAATCCAAGCCCCCCCCCCCCGCCCCTCACAAGATTGGAATGGTGTTTGAGGTGGAAGCAACACCACCACCTATATACTAGATAATATCGTATCAATTATGTGGCAACATTGTTGTGGCACTCTGTCACCGGTAATACATGTCAATATGCACATGCAATTAATGGTCATTCATTCTGCTAGCCAAATCTTAGTCCCCTGTACATATGCCTATTGAGTTTTATAGTTACAGAAACTTGATGAATAATTGTCACTGTTTTAGCAAGGAGGAGACACTCTTCTGGCCATTTTTACCTGCATCATATGTCAGTGTTCAAGAGAGGTATACGTCAATTGATTTCCGGTATGGTTTTGGCTCAAGCTGAAGCCAAAATCTGAGCCCTCTCTCTTAGGGGTATTGATTGGTTTGTTTAGGCGGAAGCAAGGCCAGACATTCTTCTTCCCAGCTGTTCCGACTTATAGCCCTGGAAATGGCTTTGTGAAATGCTACTTTAGAATCAATACGGCGTCTTTCTTACTTTTTAAATCAGGCGAAGGTCTTAGATCCAGAGATGACTGAAGCCATCTTTGATCAGATAAACACTGAATTGACAGCAAGACATTGACAAGGTTTCTTGACAAGGAAAATAAGAGAAAGAAGAGGATACTTACCCATCTCTCCTCTTTGTGTTGTTACTTGCGACACGGCAAGGGTGAAATATTTAAGAGGGATTGATTAACAGAGTGTATAGGTAAGTTTGAGACGAAGAAATATAGAAATTCTCCATAGTTTGGTTCTCTAAGTTTTCCTCAATGTTGGACATGCATTTGGTGAAGAGTGGGTTACTGGAAAAACTGATTCACAAGCAGAGCTATGTCCGACAAAGCTAGAAAGGTAGCTTCGTATTTTAGTATAGAATTCCAAGACACAGAACCACCAGTACTAAATGCCGACATAAAGAAAACAAGACGCCATCATTTCCTACAGTACACACCAACGTTAAATTATGGTTGCTGCGAATTGACGATTACTTTATTGCAAAACCACCCCCTACAAAACGAGTTTTGGCTGCATTGGCTTCTTTGGCCAGCTCCGACGACAACAAGGTCTCTCGTCTTTTTTGCTCAAAATACTTTCGTTTTACTTCCATAAGCTCTGTAGCAAGATTGTCAGCTCTCTCTCTCTCTTCTCTTATTTGTGTCTGATGCATGTTCAGCTCACCAGCCATTGCCTGCATTTGCTTAGACTTTTTCCTCACTTCATTTTTGTGTGAGTTCAGCTGCTCAGCCATCTCTGGTCCTGGTTGCCGAGCTAGAGTCTTCTCCATTTCTAGTTGTCTATTTTCTTGCTCTTGAATGATACACTTTTTCTTGACCACCTCCTCTGATTTCAGCAGTAGTCTCTTCTGGAGGATCGTGCACTTTTGAACCATTTCATACCGACCTGGGTCAGATCCTTCGAGCTTGCGCCATCTATGCACATTAATTGGATTCTCCAATTCATCGGAGAGGGCCTTTACCTAGGAGGAGCCAGTACGAATACAAAGAGGCGCAAGATGAGGACAGTGTCACTGACTAATGATCAAGATGATAGATAGGAAATCAAGCAAGCGGAACAAGCTCTCATTCCAGTGCGGATTTACCTTTAACCTCTCTCGCATCAGCTCTTTTTGAACAGCCATGAGATTTTTAGAAAGGATGTCAACGCCAGCTTTCCCCCCTTGTGCTATGGTCAGCAGTCGTGACAAGTCTCGGGCTTTAATCTTCAAAATGCGAATATCGTCCAGCCTAGCACTGTATTGCAGCTCACCTCTACGTTGTGTGTTCTGGAGAATCTTGATTTTTTCATACAACAGGGCAATCTCATCATTCCTTCTTATGAGTTGGGTACCCAAAATATCACGCTCATTTATGACATGTTCATATTCTCTCGTGTGCACCGACTCAGCGTCCTGTAGACGCCTCACTTCTGATTGAAGTCGCCTCACATCTGATTGCTGAGCTCTCATCGTGTCATCCTTCTCAGCGATAGATTTCTTCAATCGAGATATTTCTGACTGGCATAGCTCCACCTGTGATTTCTCTCTATTAAAGTATAAGTGTTCTTTGACGATTGCCGAATCCTTGGTAGATATCTCCGATCGGAGGCTATCGATCAATCTTTGCGAGCTCTTCTTGTCTTGCTCCAACACAACTACCTCTCTCTGCGCATTCGTGAGATCTTTCGATGTATTATTCATATCAACTCTAATGGTATCATGTTGCTTCTTTTGCACTTCGATTTGGCTCTTGATATCGTCCATCAGAGAAAGTGAGGTGATGATCTGATTTTCTTTCATCTTTATTTCACCCATTAAACGCGAACACGTAGCTTGGGAGTCTCTTACTTGAAGCCGCAGACCGCCACACTCGCCTTCTAATCGATGGAATGATAGTTCCTGTTTCGCAGTTGCATCCTTTGCTTCAGCGAGCTCTTTTTCGAGCGATACAATGATCTGTTCGCCATGCGAAGCGTCAGATGCAGACTTTGACAAGACCTTGTCTCGTGCTTGTATGCGTCCTAATGCTAGTCCATTTTCACGCTTGAGCTTTGATATATCTCTTTTGAACTGATCCTCTCTTTTGCGAAGCCTATCCCCATCCTTTTTGAGAGCCTCACCATCCTCATTAGATATGCGAGTAGCAGCTGTAGCATCATCTATCAGCTGCTGCTGACGAAGAACGGTCATATGTTCGGTCTCAAGACTGCGCTCCAGTGTCGTCTTCTCACACATCAACCGATTATGCTCCACAGTTGACTTCTTCAACTCCAATTGGACTTGCGCCACCTTTTCACTCTGCTCCGCCAAGGCCCTTTTTTGTTCCAATTTCGCTGCTGCCAATTTCTGCGTCTTTGTCAACTCTTCTTTTAGCTCTTCCTCTTTCATTGTTGTTGCCTTTTTGGCCTCTACAATTTTCTTTTCGAGTGAGGTTACCTTGCTTTGTGACACAGCGGCTGTATATTGCATATCTATATACTCCTTCATTATTGCATAATTTAGTCGGCCAAAAGTTGAGAAGAGGCATGGAGTAGTTCATTAGCACAAGGAGACAGATGTAACGAACCTTAGTTTTGGCTACCAACTTAGATTGGACATTCTCCAACTCCTTTTCAACACGATCTCTTCTTTCATTTCCTCGCTCGATCTCGTCATTCTTTTCAGATAGATGTTCTTTGACCGAAGCATTATTTTCTTTCTGCTCTGTGAGCTGGCTCTTCAGTTTCTGTTGGTCTATCTCCATTGCACATATTTTTTCGTTTGCGGCGGCAGCTCGTTTTTTCCACTCGTCAACGTGCCTCGCAAGCTGCTTAGATTCATTAGAGACTTGGTGCTGTTCTATTTCTGACTTGTCCACCAAGTCGGTCAGTCTCTCCAGCTCCTGTTGCAACTTGCCAACTGTAACCTTGGCTCTGTCTTCTCTTTCATTTGCTGACTCTAGCAAGGACCTGACTGTTTCTGAATCAGACTGAAGGCTATTGACTTGACTGACAAATTCCTGGATAGACCTCTTTGCTGCCTTCAACTCAGAAGCACATCCAATATTTTGAGTATGGAGCTCCCGGCATTGATCAACCAGGTTTGCTTCACGAGCATGGGCCAATTTGAGCGCATCCAGCAACGTCTCATATTGACTTCTAGATTCTTTTGCACCAACCTCTTTTTCAATGGATTCTGAAGCTGAGAAACAAACTCGCTCATCATCGTGAGATGATGGGCACTCTTTGGCTTCCTCATTAACGCCTGGCATGGCCAAGGCGTGAGGGTTATGCTGAGAAAATTGAATGGCAAAGGTGAATAATTTTTTCCTATTTATTTACTTATTGATCATAAGTAGTTTTTAGTCCCAGAAAAAATATCGTCGATAAATCTCCATTCATTTACAAATTATTAAAGTACTAGTACTGTGGAAATTCCGAATCTACCGTCTTTGCCCAAGAGTTCAAGCCGCCCGCAATATTATAAACAGAATGTACTCCATTAGTGACATTTACACCCTCGGTCAATTTTTGTATGATTCTAGTAGCCTCCGCCGAAGCTATCCCTCTACGACACAGACAATAGACGGGCAACTCTCCCTTGGATAATTCTCCAACCATTTCAAGCTGCGATTCTAATTGATCCAATGGCAAGTTCACAGAACCTTCTAACGAACACATTTCATATTGTCGAGGTACACGTACGTCTAGAAGAACATGTGGTTGGCCATTTTTGCGTACTTCGTTGTATTTGACACATGATATGTTTCGTTCTGCAGGTAGGTTGCCTGGAGTGGGCATGGCACAAACACTGGGTCCACGCACATTCTCCAACGATTTTGCACTGTCTTTCATGGTCTTAATGGTGGCTTCTTCTGCAGAACAAACAGCGCACTTTGGCCTTGCTGGAGGCTTTTTAACATTGAGGAAGGAGCAATGGAGAGAATCATACATCAATAAGCGATCATGCATGATACTTCCAATGCCAGTGACGACCTTGATTGCTTCTACTGCCTGCAAGATTCCAATCGCCCCGGGTACCATTCCCAGGACACCATTGTCGCTACAACTCTTGCTTCCCTCAGCAGGTACAGGGTTGGGATACAAGCATCGGTAGCATGCAGTTCGTTTCTTCTTATCTTGCTCTGATGCCGCACTGGGAGGTTGGTAATTGTAGACAGTCAACTGACCCTCAGTCCCCATGGCACTTCCCGATACCAGCGGTTTCCCTGCCAAGATACATGCATCGTTCAACAAATAGCGTGTTTGAGGATTGTCACATGCATCTACCACAACATCATGCTGCAACACTAATTCCAATGCATTCTCAGCACTAATCATGACAGACAAGGCTGTGCAAGATGCGGTAGGATTCAAATCCAACATGGACTTTTTTGCCGAAAGTGCCTTATTCATCCCTATCTCTTCGAGACTTTTGGAGGCATCTGCATCTTTATGGATCACCTGTCTATGCAAATTGGACATTTCGACACAATCATAGTCAACGATTGTGATGTGTCCAACCCCTGAGGCAGCAAGGTATAGCAATACGGTAGAGCCAATGCCTCCTGCTCCAATCACGAGTATGGAACTGGATAAGAGTTTCTTTTGCCCGGATACTCCAAACCCATCGTTCAAGAGAAGTTGACGTGAATATCTTGAGATCTGATCTGGTCGAAGCATTTGAACTGGAGTGATGGATGGTACATCACTAATGTCCACAGTAGAAGTATGTTGAATTTGTCCAGAAGTGTTGTTGCGATTGTTTCTCTTTTCTTCTTCCAACTCTCGTACCTTCTTTTTCAACAATGCCACCTCCTCTCTCAAAGCAAACACCACCTCTTGCTCATTGTCATCATCAATACTCATGAGACCCCCCGGAGGATCCTCCGGTATAGAATCCTGAACACCTCGCCGAGGTTGTTCCAAAGGAATCTCTCCCGTCCCATCCAGAATATCATTTATATTGGGAGAGTGTTGATTCAAAAGCGATGACGCGGAGCGACTCACACGTGAAACGACATCGGACCACCATCGGAATATTCGTAGAGTTCTACCATCCCCCCCACAACTACGAGATTTTATTATTGCCGCCTCATCTTCGTTATCTACAGTCGTGCAAATAATATCATCACCTGATTCTTCCTCCATCATTCGACGCGTGCTGCGGGGAGTTACTAATCCTACACCTATGGTGCTATCGGCGTCGGACATGGCGCCACGGATGGAGGAGCGGGCTTGGCCTACGATGGATGATACGTCGACGTTTTCAATGTCTTCATCGTCGATTGGGGAAGAGCCGTCGTCATTGAGTTTGCTCCTATTGTGGTGTCTTTTGTTCATAATGTCTGGTGGCTTTTGTTAACATGCTAGTACTCGGTGGGGTTGGGGTCTGTGATGTTCATTCTGCCCCTGTTCATTCACCCCATCTTCGCGTCGCTTTGTGGTTGGTGTAGGTACGATAAGCCAATACGATACTCCATCTTTTAACATTTTTAGGAGGTATCGTATCTACGATAGACAGGTACAAAACGCGGCTCCGTCTGGCCGTCTCTCCCCACGAACGACGACTGCTTCAAACACCTTAAAACAATTCGTCTCTTATTCACTTCCGCCATTAAATTGAATCTCGCAACCAGCTAAAAACAATTCCATCGATCTCCCTGCTATTGGAGCAATCATTGAACGCCCAAATCCATTAAAAGACAACAGGACTGGCCTCTCCAGACCTCTATTCAACCCAAGAAGACCAGAGAACCGACCGTCGTCTTTCATACGCGTCATTCAATTTCATTGGAAAAGTTCATGATTTTTCGTTTGCCAACTCATATTATCATCCCCCCAGCTTCGTCACCTCATACGACGGAGATACTATATGAATATAAATCTCAACCAATAATAAATAAATATCAAGATGGGTCGCCCTGGAGCAATTGTTAACATCTCCGGCACCACGCCGGTGAGTACAGCATTTTTATTTTGATGGGTCATGAAAAATTCACGGTTCTCATCTTCCGAGCTGTTTCTAACCCATTCAATGCAATGCACGACTTCCCTCCCCCCTCAATTTTCAACAGGTGGATGATCCCGAGTATCGCTACAAAATGCCCCTCGTTTTTGGAAAGCAAGAAGGACGTGGGAATGGTAGCAAAACTGTCATCCCCAACATTACTGCTGTTGGGCTCAGTTTGCACCGTGATCCGGCGGAAGTGAATAAGGTGAGCATCGTCTTCGATTTGAGTTCCATCTCTAGGCATCTATTCCTTCACTCATTTATCTGATGCTCTACTTTTTGCTACAGTTTTTTGGATGCGAGTTGGGTGCACAGACCACCTACAATGCCGAGACCGATCGTGCCGTAGTGAATGGTCATCACACCGACCAGGACCTACAGAATTTGATTCACAAGTACATCGAGAGCTATGTAATTTGCCCAACCTGCGGCCTTCCCGAGACGGAGTACAAAATCAAAAGTGGCCTAATCTATCACAAGTGCGCGGCATGTGGTGCGAAGGAGATGGTGGATATGACTCACAAGCTTTGCACTTTCATACTTGCTCAGGATAAGAAGGCAAAGGCTGATGCCAAGAAGGCTGGGAAGAAGAAGGATAAGAAGAAGGACAAGAAGAAAGATAGTGATAGCGATGGTGACGGTGACGAGAAGAAGAAGGTGAATTTCATGTCATTGTATATTGGTGATGCATATTCATAACTAGCTTAGTTTCAATTCTAATTGAAATATCCCGAACCCATTTGCATTGCTTTGCCAACGTAGGAGAAGAAGGAGAAGAAATCCAAGGATAAGAAGAAGGAGAAAAAGGACAAGAAGAAGGTGTGTATGCTTGTGTAGAGAGTGTGTTTTTGCAAGACCTGATAGTAATTTCTCAATATTGTTTCTTCATGCCAAATCTTTTTTCAGGAGAAGAAGTCCAAGGAGGAAAAATCTTATCTCGACGAGGCCGTTTCTGGGGATAAAGATGACGACTCTTATGGTAGTGATGAGGACGATGGCCCTACTGAGCATGTTGATGACGCGAGTGCGATGGGTGAGTGCCTGTTTTGGTTTTGATGTCATCGGTTTTGTTGCATTGCATTCTACCACCCTTACTGATGCAATCCACTTCCGTCACCACATTTGAAACATCAGCCCTTGCCGTTGACGCCACCAAGAAGTTCCTTACCGAAAATACGGATGCGTCCCCTTCGGCCATTGCGGAGAAGGTTGTCAATGAGCAGATGGCTTCTGGTCTCCCGTCCCAGGACAAGATTCACATCTACATCCGTGCTGCCTTCACTCCCGACTTCTACAAGCAAAAGCAAGTTGAGAAGAATTCTGCTACTATTGCCAAGATCACCCAGGGCAAGAATGTCATGGAACGTCATCTCATCTCCGCCTGTGAGGGACTTTGTGCCGAGAAGCCCAAGAACTTTGCTGTCCTTATCAAGCAGCTTTTTGATGAGGACGTGTTGGAGGAGGATAACATCCTTGAGTGGGCAGGAGAGGGTAGGACCGATTACACTCTTGACAGTGTGGATGAAGATCAGAGGTGCGGCATGAGGGCGGAGGCTGAGCCCGTCGTGGTTTGGTTGCAGGAAGACGACAGCTCTGATGAAGACTCTGATTAAGTTAATGGCAGTATGGGGGATTGTTGCCATAAGTCGGGGTTATTCTTGTTTGCCTTAGGGTTTTGCTGAATAGTTGTCTGGAATGACTCATTGGCATGGATTAAGTTTCGAGTTCTAAATAAGATTGTTCCCGAATGAAAGAAGTTCCCCATCGTATTATGCATAAACACAATTCAGTCAATATAGCAGCTTCAGACCATTCAAACCTATTCAAACCCTTGATCTGGATCCAATGAAGCAATAAGGAGCGCTAGACTCAACCTGACTCAATCACACACCTTTGTATTGAATCGTATCTGAAACACTGCAACCATCCTCCCCGGCAGCAAAGCATCCAGTTGAATGACTTTGCCATGACTTTCAACGTTCTGTTCATACCTCTTTAATATTCACAGGAAAACATTCCCTCATTTATCTTTGGTCTCAGCTCCTCTGAAATATACGATAGGCATATCTGCCCCCATGCATGAGCGAATCAAATGAGCAAAAAAGGGGAATAGAGTGGGATGGGAGAAGACGGCTATTTTCTTGTCTAATTATTTTTAACAGCAAAGTACAGCTGCGTCTATTTCGTTTTGTGCATTAACAAACAATACAACATTCAAGACAATTCATAGTCTTGCATATTCCCTCTATCCCCCCTCTTTCAAATAGGGAGAGTCAATAGATCAACTCAGATGGTCCCGATTAAATCTCTAATAGACATCAGGAGGCCTTGGGCCGAATCCCATAAAATCATTCCCCTGAGGACTTGAGATAGCCTGCAGCCGATACTGAAGGGTTACATTCATCTGTTCCAGCCTGCGAATACGATCCTCGGCTTGGGCCTTAAATTGGTTAGCCCTCTCCAACTCTGCCGTCATTTGATTCCCCCTCTCCTGCTGGATGGTCACGGCACGCTTCAGAATTTTATTCTCGTGCTCCGCCTTGGTGTGCTGCGAGGAGAGCTGATTCGCCGATACTTCTACGGAATCCTTCTCGGATTTGAGACGCTGGATTTCAGCGGCTTGTTGTTCTACCATCTGCTGAAGTTCTTGCAGCTTCTGGGCGGAGGCATCATCATGTTGTGACGTGCGACTCCGCTTGGTGGATTGAACAGCTGTGAGGGCATGATTAAAAGCAGGATTGCAACAAATGGCATGGTCAGCTTCAGAAGTCAGCTTGATAGAGGCATTTGAAAAGGAAAACGACACAAAGAGCCACAGCGTTTGAATTGAGACGAGACAATCAATCTCAGCCGTTGCGAGAAAACTAGCTTACCAGCAGCAACGGGGGACCGAGACGGCGCCTGAACAAAAGGCGACATTGACCAGTTCTCCTTGGACTGAAATGAGAATGAATCGGATCCCTCATTGGGAAACCTCTTTCTTCGCTTCGTGGCCTGGAAGCCGTAACCAGAGCAGTCCATGTCAAAATCCTCCGCGGCCGTGTTTTGGGTTGCCATGGTTGCCATCGCGGAGGTGCCGTGAATCGGGGATCCGAATCGACGCTTTCCGCCCTGACGGGAGAAGGTGAGGGGAGAGACTACTTCCATGGTTAAATGATGGCCACGGCGAAGTGAACTGAGCGGATGTGTGGAATTCTGGGTTGGGATAGGAGATTTTTATGTCAACAATGGACGTGTGATTGCGATGTAATAATGTACAATACGGAACTTCTGCCCTCGCTCAACGTCATATCGCTTGGTCGTCTCTTCGTCGCCGCCGTGACTTTTTTGTACGCATAAAACGCGGGCAAAAATAATTCCTATCGTTGATATGTACAAAATCTGGGGGGCTACCCGCTCCCCGTAAAGATTTGGGACAGTTGACACGAGAAGTTCCTGAGAAGGAGTTGACTCGAGACATACCTTTTGATTTTTGGCTGAGCTGTTATGTTGTGGAAAACACTACCAAAGTGGGTATTTCGTATCTAGTGTCTTCTTCCGTCTTCCCTCGCTCTCACTCACCTTTTTGATTTGTTTGGTTGAACCCAAAAGTTATCTTGCAACAGGACTCAATTATGTTGGTCCTCAGAAGTTGGCTAGAGTTGCACCGACATATTGTACAGTCTCCGCCATTCCACTGCGGTGATCATGTCTAAGGATAAAGATATGATAAAAATTAAATATACCCTTTTAATGCAGGGACAGAAGAAAAAAAGAGGCAAGTTCATACCATGGTCGGATGGCATCCAAAGATGAGAAGAAAAGGTGAATTGGAGTGTACCTCACTACTACAAAAATACATGCCACTTGATTGCATCAGCCTGTGTTTGTTTACTACTCCCCCCTCTACTATTACTAAAAGATAACATTGCTTTTGAAGATCAATGCTGCACATAATGTTACTGTATAGATATCAAAAATATAAACGAAAGCAGTTGATCAGTCCAAGAGAAATCCTAAAACTACCTAACCAACTTAGCTTCCAACGCCAAACAATCAGAGCGTATCCCCTCTATGTTTCGATTGTTTCAGCGCGACGGCCCCAATCATTGAGCCAAAGGAATGACCGTATAATTACCAAAGGAAAAAGGCTCAAACATCCATCCAATGCTCGCATTTTAGCAGATTAGCAGTCCTCCTGACTCTTTCTCACACACTGTCGAACCTTCTTTTTGAACCCCGCTCGATCATTCCTCCATTGTATCGCAGCATCCAAATTCGCCGGACTCTCATCATTGGGATCCGACAGCATTGAAATGACCGACATAAGGATCTGTTCCACACCAAGGATGGGTCTCCACCTCTCCTCGGCCGTCTCGTGAAGGTTGTTTGGGTCCGTCCCCGGATCGTGCAGGATGGAGATACAGACCTCCCCATTCTCATAAATGTTCGGATGCCACATTTCCGACTGGAAGGTCATTTTGGGAGGTTTATTCGGGAAGTCTTTGGGGAAGACGAGGCGGGCTTTGAAGAAACCTCCTTCGAAGAGGGTGCCGTCCGGACCCATGATGAGGATTTCCCAATCGTAGACGTTGCTATCATCGACGAGCCCTACCGACACGAGATCGATTGGGTTCTTGGCCAGCTCTGGATAACACCCGTCATTGTCATACCCCAAGGTTGTAGAGAGGAGAAGAAAGGAGTGGTTAGTTTGGATGGACACGGCAATATAAATTTCACACGGTCTATCGGTTAACGCTAACGGCCCAGGGCCCAATGCAGCGTCCTCTCACCATTGAGTTGTCTCTGTATATCAACCGATATTTTCATACCCCGAGGTTTCAGGAAGGAGGAGAAGACGAATGGTTAGTTTTGATGGCGATGAAAAACAGCCAAACAGTCTAGGCAGCGAATGACCGAATATTGTAACGGCCCACTGCTCTCTCACCTTGAGGAGCTCTGTACCGTAGTCCGACATTGCACCTGGTAAATTCTGATATTCTAGAGATTACCCTCACCAATGTGGCTATCAATTGTTCAATAGCGCTAGCAGGTGGTCGTGGGGCGAGGAGAAAAAGAGTCTATGGAGCGGAGGTCGTTATTCGCCGCTTTCACTTTCGGCTTTTGGGTTTTGCTTTGTGCGTGGTTGTTGTGGTTTGGCTGGATGGACTGCGAGAAAAAATCATTGGCGGGCGGGGGCTAGCGCTCTTTTATTAGCGAATAGCATGTAGGTACGATACCTAATAGGTAGAGTTTGTACTCCATGTTCATGTCCAGAAACACAGAGGTATTCTTCATCAGAGCAGAGGGCTTGCCTCAAGCCAAGCCCGCTAACACAAATTTGTTTTAGCATGTACACTGCAGCACCAGCATGGTGTTGGACAATAAAGATCAACGAGTTGTTCGGTAAACTAAATTATGAGCGTTAGCAGAGCTTCTATGTCTATCCCAACCTTCTGTACCTACTCGAGTATGTACCTACAGCCAGCCACAAAGAGTTTGGCTACTCTTTGAGGTATCCTACAGGTTCCTATGTATGATACCGGGGCTCAACATAGACTCTCTCCATCAAAACAAAGCCCTGGCTAGAAGATAGTCAAATTAGAAATCGCCTACTACTCGCCAAGTATGTTGGCGAAGAAATCTGCCGCCAAATCCCATTGCCGCCGAAAGAAGAGAAGCAAAAGCAAAAAGGTAGATAATATTATGGTATGGTACAGTATGGTACGATACCATATGCGATATTATATATTATGGTAGGCGCAAGCGATCTCCTATCTCCTACAAATAATAGGGTGCTATGCAAACAAACCAAAAGCCTCGATGAGTTCTAATGTTGATGTTCACGGAGAGTAGAGAGAGTCTTTGCTACAAAAATCTGACCCCCCTTGTTAAGATTAAGTGTTCAGACGACAGGGTGACAGCTAGCGATGTCACTTCAACCGACAACTATGGAGGACATTCAACAAATGATCAACCATCACACTACAGAGACAAATAATAATCATCCATCAAATGAAAATGCAGCAGGGGAGGAGAATAAGAAAGTCGCATTTGATCGCCAAGTAGAGTATGTGACAAATAATCAGCCATCATCATGTTACTGTTGCCAAGAAGTGACGCAACAAAACACAACAACAAATCATTTACAATTGGAAATAATGAAAAACAACTTCCAATTCTATCACGCATGGCAGCATACCACTTCTTTGGAAAGTTTAGATGATGAATATTATAATAACGATGAGGATGGTCCACATCAGCAGCAGGAAACTATTCGTACTAGTAAAAGCAACAGTAATGTTTTAGTTGTGAAAGAGCTCCCCCCAGATTTGGACAATGAGAATATGAAAGATTTCTTTTCATTATTTGGTCCAGTAACATATGCAACTCTATCTCGTGATGGTGTTGGAACAGTTATATTTGACGAGGGGAGTGATGGCGCCATGAAAGCTCTTGCATCGCAGCCAATGAAAATATTTGGTAAATTGGTGGAGATACAGCTTAATGTGAATGATGCAGCAGTGTTGCCAAAAGAGGATGATGCAGCATTACCAATACGTCGAATAGGAGGGAGCAATAAAGTATTGCCTCCTCGTAGGGCTGCTCCATTTCCTATCCTTGTTGCCCCACCAAACTTTGGACCGTTGCACCAATTAGCAGGCCCTAAGAAACATGCCACAAAATCTCTCGAGAAGAAGGCACACAAGTCTGGCGAATCTTCACGACATAATGGTGATACTGGAGAGTCAAAGGGGATATTCAACATTGCTACACAAACTTTGGCATCCGCGGCAACAAAATTTCTCAGTGAGCAAACTAACCATCAATCATCATCATGGCAGCAGCATCTTTTATCTTCGGCACCTCCTGTATTGAGCCAGCCACCGCAACAACAGAGGAAGGCGTCTCTTCATTCACTTCTATCTTCGCCTACGGATGATCCACTGTTTGAAGATGACGATGATCATTTTGCAATGGGTGAAGAATCATCATCGCAAATAATGTTGGATGATGCAAACAATAACAATAATACGCACCGATATTATTATGGGCTACATGAACAAGAAGAAGAAGAACACAGTAGGAAGCACAATAATAGAGGATTGAGAGACGAGCAGTCACATAATATGCAGAAGAAAAAAGTGAAACATTTCCACTCTGACGATGCTTTAATGTCATGGGTTTGGGCACCGGGAGGACAGCAAAAACGTTCTTCATCCAGCACATTAGCCGAGTCGGATTTGAGTTGTGCTCTTGTCAGGGGCCGTGCTGTTCATGCAAAGTTGCCACTCTTGGCTTCCACATCTTCTGGGATGCAGGCAACAGATGATGGTACTACTAATAGTTGTTCTGCAGCGAATCACAATGGTACAAATAATACTGAGTGGCCGGACAATACCAACTTGAATTTGCTGCATAAGTCAATCAATGTGTCAATAAAGAAGAACCAAAGCTCTCCAAATGAAAATCATGAGACGAGTGATAATGATGGCACACCTTCAAGGGACGGTCCTTATCATTTGTATCAAGCTCGACACCCTTGCTTGACACCGCTCATATCTGTATCTAAGTGCACTGCTTCCAATGCTGATAATCAGCATCACGCTACATCATCGAATCCGTTTGAATCTATTGTGTCTACATTCGACATAACACCTTCACATCATCGATCACTGCATGAGCTTTTACGAACTGAGGACTTTCTCACGCAGCCCTTGTTCCCAGGGGCAGAAGGGCACGAATTAGAACCTCTAGCTGATGACTTTGTTGGGCCATCTACAACATCCGCCAAGGGGCTATCCTGGTTTCGTGTCGATGGAGAACAAAATGATGGTTTTTGTAGCTGTCACAAATCCTCTGATCGAAGTGGTGATGGCTGGAGAGACCAGAAACAGATACACAACAGCGGTGGTATGACCCATTCATCTTCTGAACCCAATTTGCACCACGAGGAGGAACACAATGGCGAAGAATACAATAATACGCATTCTATGCATTTTTTTGACGACTTAAGGAAGTTAGGAGAAGGAGGAGCGGCCATGGCAGCGCGTGCTGTCTCGGACCAACCCTCTTCCCCAAAATTCATGCGTCGTCGCCGTGAATCTAGACCCTGGAAGCTATTCAAAGTTGGATCTGCCTATCGTGCCAATGTTGCGGATCTTCGTATTCGATTTTTGGCCCTGCAGCTCTTCCATGCTGTGAACTTCTGTCACTCGAAAGGAGTCACGCTTGGAGAACAGCTATCTCCTCAGAGGATATTCGTAGAGGAGGATGGATGGTTACGATTTGTGTTGCCTATTACGTCGTGGAAGGCGGAAAGTGAGTTGCCGCCGGAAAGCAAGAATGGACATTTGGAAGTTAGTACGGATTTCATACAACCGAGCAGTCCTAGAAGACAGTGGCGATCACTTTTTCGCCAATCTGACAAGGATACCAGTGAAGGAGAACTGACAATACTTCCTTATCCAGGTTATGGCGATGTTCCAACGGTACAATGGCAGAGAGGGCAATTGACAAATCTTTGCTACCTAATGATGCTGAATGCATCAGCTGGGAGAACGGTGGGAGATTATGTTAATCCCCCCATTTTCCCTTGGGTGACCGACTTCTCTGATGAAATTGTATTAGACACTGATTTGGGTAAATTTGGATCATCTAGTCCGTGGAGAGATTTGTCAATATCCAAGTTCAGACTCAACAAAGGAGAGGAGCAACTCGATCAAACGTTTGCGCATGCAAGACATCACATACCAGAGGGTATCTGTGAGCTAACCTTTTCAATCTACCGGGCTCGGTCTCTACCTATTAATCATCTTAGGTCAACTGTCAGAGAAGATTTCATTCCGGCGCATTATCCCGGAAGTGTCCGGAAGATGTATGACTGGACACCCGATGAAGCCACAATCGAATTCTACTCTCGCAATGTTCAACCTTGCATATTTCGCTCTATCCACAATGATATGGATGATCTCACTTTACCACCCTGGTGTAAAAACAACACTGACACTTTCATTGCATATCATCGGAGTTTGTTGGAGAGTGACCATGCCAGTCGACAGCTTCACTTGTGGATTGACCTAAACTTTGGCTCTGCTCTAACAGGGAGAGCAGCAGTTGCCGAGAAAAACTTAGTCATATCTGCTGTTCCTTGGGCAAATGGAGGATGCCAAGACCAAGAGTGTCAGGGCAATTGCCACTCAGCCTTTATGGGCTCACCTGCTGATGAAAAACATTGCGTCGCCCGATCTCGGTTCGTCCAGTTATTTTCAGGCCCTCACCCCAGAAAACATTCTGACCTAAGGAAGACTGTGTCTTCAGCCTTACGAGCTTTCAACCAAAATGATAAAACATTACTGGATGGCGCGAATGAATATATGCAAATACCCTGCGATGATAATACATCTGATTTTCAATCTAGGAAGAAGCGGGATGTTTCAACTGTTGGGGCGATAATGAAGGATTGCTATTGCAGCGCGAGAGTTATCCCTCCACTTGCAGTTGACGAAGCAATCAATAAACTTTTGATGGGCACTCTTGATCTGAGACAATCTTTGAAGGACCTTGCCAGTGATAGACTCTCTAAATCATCATTCCCGTTTCCCCAACAGCTGAAAGAAGCCTATCAAGTCCTCTCTAAAGTGCAGAACTTGACATTTCAACGAAGGAAACATGATTCAGATGTTATTGATGACAATGAATCTACAACTCGATCCACCAATTTAGAACACGTTTGGAGGCTGATACAAAACACACAGTGTCTGGAGTCTCTTTCAAGTTCATCTGTTGGTTTGATTTTGCAAACAGTCTTGCACCCATTAAAGTCCATCGACGCCTTCATTGAAAATTATTGCGTTGGTGGATACTACCCTTCGTTTACAGACCGATTTCAAAAGTATTTAGTTGTACTGAACACAAGAATCATTTCTGGTATGTTGATGTGTTGTCTATCGAGAGTTGTTTATGCCAATATCTCACACTTCTACTAAACCCTTGAAACAATCAAAATGATGTTGTAGCGGATTTTGTTGCTCCTCTACTGTTCAAGTTCTTGGATAGTGCGTTAGAGTATGCATCAAGTCATCCACATCATCGCCGAGTCATCGTTGAAGAACTAGGGAAGCTTTTTCTTTCACGAGCGTTGATACAATCTCTCTATTCTTCCTCTTCTGGAGAGTCGTTCATTGCTCGAGTGGCGTCGTTTGTAATAGAGCAGATGTGCGTTCAGTCAACAACTCCCAGGCATGATTCGCTACAAATAAGATCGATATCCACACTTTTCATAACATTGTTAGCCCAAGACGAAACACTTGGTGCTTCAATTGCAGCGAAGTATATTGTACCATCGCTTGTGCGCAACATTGAACGGTCATCAATAATCAAACAACAAAACACAATCGCGCGGGCTTTGCAGAGTCTCGTTCCATTCTTACCAACAGAGGCTCTTGGGATTCTCATTTGTAAGCCAATACTTCGTAACATCATACCATCACAACTATGTGGAGACGGATCGATAACATACGGCAAACCTAGAACTATACAGCTTTCCGATCCAAGAACGGCAAAATCATTTGGCCTCCTCAAAGATCTAATTGAGCTTCTTCAGAGCTGTCTCTTACGCATGGATTCTAATACCATCGCCAAGTACTACTTCCACTCGAACTCGGGGTCCATATTACACATTCTTTCTACAGCCTTTGAAGTCATATCGGCTCCAGAGTCCGATGAAAATCGAATGAAAAATGAGTCTCGACCAAGCTGCCATAACTCAAGCGTAGAGCTATTGAAAGAGACCAGCATCCTTGTCCGTGATATTATTCGTAGGATCGACGCAAGCCATTACCACCACGAAGTCCTTCCAGTTGTTGAGAGTTTTTGTTCTCAGATAAACGATACATACATGGTTAAGGAGGTATTCCATCAGAGTGTCACGGGACAGGGCAAGTTGTATGACGCCGATGAAGTAATGTCGCTGCCTGGGGTTGATGTTGCCCACATGATAACCAATGAAGCTATATCTGTCTGTGGAAGGAAGCTACTTGAACTGTATTGCCCATCCGCACTTGAATTTCAATCATGGCTTAATCAAGCATGTGGAATTCATAGCAAGCCAAACGTGCCACCCTCTCAATCAGCATTCGAGACTCCTGACGAAGAGGTCTCGGCGGAACTTCAAACCATGTCGTACGACAATAACTTGCACGAAATATTAGGAGGTGATGGATTCGAGATGCGTGCTCCCAAACGACAACCAACACCTCAACATGCAGGGCTCGAAGATGTTAACTACGTCGAATCTTCGAGGAGTGGGCATGTAATACAGCGTGATATTTCATCACGCTCTTCTACTAGTAATGGTATTCATCAACCGGTACAAACTCCCAGTGATCAAGAAGAACATTCCAAATCAAAGCGAGAATTAGCTTGGGTAATGGGATTGCACAAGGTGGAGAAAGAAGAAAGTATCATGTACCTTTGGCAACCTAGAATGATGTTGTCAACAAGGCTCAAGGACGAACACTCTCTGGCACTAGAAAACGGCAACGAGGCAGAGGCTGCCATTACATGCATGACAGCAAATAAACCTGAGAGCATGCTGGTTGTTGGGAATTCTGCAGGTGAAGTACTCTTATTCGATTTGAGACGGCACCCCCCTGTGTTGCGACAAAAGAAGCAGTTTGGCAATGATGATGGCGTTGTGGGCAACACACCATCAATCAGGCAGGTCGATTTCTTTGACCACGAAGGCAACATTCTAGTATGCAATGGTGGCTTGCATTTATTCAACACAGAAACACAAACAGCACTAAGTTCTCTCTCGTCTGAGAATACAACCCGCCACAAATCAAAAGAGGAACATAAGAAGTGGAAAGGTGACAATTTTGTTGGGTTCAGTCTGTTCCCCAAGGCGACGGGACTCGGAGAAATCCTAGGCGATGCAAGTGGAGAGTTTGCTGCAATATCATCAAGCCATTTATACACCGTTGATGTGCGATGTCGTGATTCTGTTGTCAGTTATCAACAGCTACTTTGGCCTGATCAAGATTCGCACTACAAGAAATCACAATTTGATCCAATGTTTAGAGCTCTCACTTGGAATGTATCCCCGCTGCCACGGGAGGAGTATACCAACAGACAAAAGGTTCACCATGCCAGAGATGACAACACATCGTTTGACCTCATGTGCGTAACTACACACGAAAGTTGGATTTGTACAGGCAGCTCAAGCGGACACATCCATTGCTTCGATCGCCGGGGGAAGCAACTTCGTTGTTGGAAAGGCCACGCAAAGGCTGTCGAGTATCTGAAGGCAATATCGAGACATCGGTTGCTCTCTGCTAGTGGAGACAAGACAGCAGTACTGTGGGATATGACGAAGTCGCCACCCCAAAAGATTAGCAGCATTTACAGTGAGACAAACCAGTGTTCATTTTTATTTACTCAGCCAATCAATACAACATAGCTCTCATTCGTCATTCTCGTTCCTCTATCAGATATTCCTGGGAAAGAATTCTCTATGAACATAATATCCCATCAATTTCACGATGATGGTCATGGCCTAGTATCTATACCGGGAGACAACAGCCTCCTACTCTGCGCCGCTGCGGGACGAAAAGCAGTGTTCATGCCAATGCCACAAGTACCCCAACCTGGCGGTCAACAGCCAACGGATGTGCTGGCAAGTCGAATTGTCATGTCTGATTTTGAAGGGAATCGGATACCCAGTTCGGGTAAATTTACCATTAGTTCGATTGCGTTGTTGCCCTGCCGCCAGTTGGTGTTACTTGGTTGTGAAGGGGAAGTTCACGTTTGCTTGTAACTTCAACTGCATCCGCACCATCCCAGAGCACAAGCCAAAAAATCTTATTTGTCAGTGTCCTCTGAGGTGTAGTTCACGAGTTTCTAGTGAGGCTGTGTAAGTTTGTTGTGGGACCCATTCACATAATATCCTCTTCCAATAAGATTGATAACCTGCATACACTGCTCAGAATATGATACAACCAGACACAAAGTTAAATCGACACAACATATAATGCAAATATACAACTTTACAGCTCTGATGTATGTTTACCTTCACCTACCTACCCATGCACCAACAGAGTTACCTTTCTTTATTCCAAGCCTAGCCAATACAAGTGAATCTGTGCTCTCCATTCTAAGGCTCTAATTATTTCGAGCGTCCTTCGTGCAAATCCATCGATATCTAAAACTGCGATCGGTACCTTCATCGATGAGTTTACGAAACGAATCAACATGTTCGCCCCATGACCTTGCACTAGCTCTAATGTAGATTCCACCTGGGACATCGGGATTCAAGTCGGGGTGATCTTTGAACTCAGTCACGATTCCATCGAGTTCTTTAGCTGTGATACGATCAGGACGGAATCCATCTCGTAATATCATTTCAAGAACAGACGGTAGAATTCTGCCACCGAGCCGACGAAGCCCCTCGTTCGTACACAAGAGATGGAGCGGGACAATTGCAGTGGCTCCCGCAATGTGATCCTTGGACCCATGTTCCGAGTTGCTCAGAAGATCACGCAACTTTTCGGCGGTCTCGTCGCTAACTGACCATGGATTGCTTTCTAATGGCCACAAAAGCGCGTCATAATCCGTGTAGACTGGGTTCGGATGGTAGTTCAAGTCCCAGTGTAGGCCCTCCCCAACATCATCAACGTGGTGCGTGAGGAAGATTGTATCTTCGGCCGCTTCGTCACGATGAATATCAAGATGATCTACCATACGGCCATTTGGACCATGATGGTACACGTCGACATTGACGGCATGTCGAATTGCTAATCCACGAATGGTACGGTCGTCGGCCCAAAGCTGTCGTGGGAGATTTGTGTCGTCTTCGTCAATTCGTGCAAGGTCAGCATCTGCGTTCATTCGAACATACTCGGCGAGGTCGGGCAAATCATGAAATTCTCTAATCCCCTCGTCAGGATGGTTCAGAACATAATCGAGCCACGCGCGATCATTGTCACGTCTAAAGTGTGCGAGAAACTCTCTTGCGATAGGCGAATCATCTTGTCGAAAGTCGATTCCACGAGGAATTGGCAAATCACCAATGTTGACATATCCCCTGACTCGGATAACTTCGACCAGACCAGCTCTATCTGCACATCGACCATTTCCTCTAATGTTTCCATCGAAGGCCGATTCTGGGGTAGTGGCGCTCATCGGTGTCGGCAGTGGCAGTATCCAACATAAGAGCCTCCAACCCTGAATCTGAGTCCAAGTCCAACTGCAGACTCTCGTCGATTGCAGTTGCCTCATCGGCTGGCTGGACGTTGGCTTGAGCGACTGCTCCATTTTTTGGGAAATGGTTGAAGAGAGTTCCAGCTTTTCCTCCATCGACGACGGTAAAAAGGAAGAGGACGACGACGATGCCTATTTTCGTGACAAACAAAAAGCACACGTTGAATGAACGAATGAATGACCAAGCGAGCGAAAACAATGAGAGAGCGTAACCTACCGAGAAAGAAGATGGGACCGCTCATAATGAATAAGCTACACCGATGGATGGTGGATCACTGACGGTTGCGGAAGTCCCGTTGGAAGGAGAGGTCTCGAAAAAAGACCTTCGAAATTTGAAAATTGAAAAAGCGGACGTGACAACCACACACACGTGAGCAGAAGCTCAATAATGGTGCTGCACCTAAACCGGCTGTGAGGACATCGCAATTTTTTTGGACTCTTGCAAAACCCAACGAGTAAAGATATATCCAACGAGAGGTGAACTTGAATATATTCATGGTAGCCCTCCTTGTCAGGTACGTATACACAATGCTACTGTCACCAGTCTCGATGATTTCATCTCTGAGATTGTTCTTCTCGTTTGGTTGAATTGTCAATTGTCAGGGATTCTCGGCAGTGAATACATCGGGCGGAGCAAACGACCAGCAGAACAACGAATGCACAATCAAGTTTCTGGAAGCCGTGAAACACCTTCAACCATCCTTTGTGTCAATGGAAAATGTACCGGGGATGGGCCAAGATAAGAACATCCGATATTTACTACGCATCGTGGGAGGTCTGTTGAAAATGTCATATCAAGTCCACACTTGTATGGTCAAAGCTAGCGACTTCGGAGACCCACAGAATCGGTGTCGTGTTATTGTGCTTGCTTCAAAAAGAGGATACAAACTGCCAATACTGAAGCCTACACATGGTGAAGGGAAGCAAGATGTTGTTACAGCAAGAGACGTTCTTCGCAACCTGGAAGATATTGATCCAGTCCCTGGGGTAGGACTTGTGCAAATAAATGACAGGGCGGTATGGGATCATTTCAGGGAAGGTACAGCATTGGCGGAAAAGAGTGACAACCATTATGTTTTGAATGCCAACCTTCCTGCCAATACAATCCGAAAGGGAAACCAGGTCCGCCATTACAAACATAATCGATACTTGACAGTCCGAGAACGAGCAAGATTGCAAAGCTTTCCAGACAATCACAGGTTTGCTGGGACGCAAAGAAATGTTTAATCAGATTGGAAACGCTGTACCGATTGGTCTAGCGGCGGCAATTGGAAAGGCTGTCATGGAAAGTTATCGACTTGGGTTTCATGATGGGACTGGTTGATATTGATGAGTAGTATGTGCATCATGGTTTCGTTTGTGGCATATCAGATACGTATTAGACTCTTGTAAACTAGTTGTGTTCTATTGCATCGATAAATATTTAGATAGTTGATGAAAGAAATGTTTTCTATTATACAATCTCAATCTCATCTAGAAATGAATCTGGTTGCCCCCGTCAACCTGGATTAGGTATCTAGTGTCTAGAAATATCGACTTGAGTTTCATGATGGGCCTGGTTGACATTGATAAGTATTATATGCATCATATTCATGTGTGGTACATCGGATCTGCATTTGACTCTTGTAAAGTAGGTAGTTGGGCTCTCTATTGGATTAACCTGGACGAGTTGGTGTCTAGAACATTTTGGCTTGATATTTCCCCTAACAGGGTAAACCCCACACTAAGCAGGAAGTCACTCAAACCTTCCCCGCCGAAGGATGTTGGCTGGCGACATAGACACACCTTGTAGACTCTCATAAAGCCACATGGACGTTACTCCCCTGACCACACGGCCCACATCTTTGCTAGAATCAAGAACTAAGTATACAAACAATTACTATTCTACGTCAATATTTCTTCCCAATAGAGGAAAGTATAATATGAGCGCCATCTCGTCTCCCCACCCCCTCTTCATACAATCATTCACTCCATAACGGGGAATGACAACAACGTCAGAATAGCACACTCTCCCCAATTCTCCATGGGATCAGTCTTATCCGTCTCACCCCTAGCCAATCGAAAGTATCCATTCTCCCCCCATGCATCTCCCCAGCTATTCTTCACCTTGAAGAACGTCTTAATGTCCGTGGTGGCAGTATCATCCGTGCCATATCCCACGACCAACACACCATGATTGATATCAGGAAGGCAGACACTCTGCCCTTCATAGAGAATATTACATCCCTCCTCACCCATCGTTTTGGTCACCTTACCACATCCCTCCACTTGATAGATACCATTCGTGTAAAATTGAAACATTTAGGGTTAGGAGTGTTCATGCCAAAGAAGATGATTGTGAATATTATTTACCTTGTAAAATTGAAACATGGGGTCGGTGGCAACCATGGCAGCTGTTACCGGTTGTTTCTTGAGCGCCTCCTTGAGAGCATTGTTCTTTCTGGGTACCAGGTCGACATGATCCTTGACGATGGATCCGGGAACGGGGGTGCACATGTCCGAGGAGCATGTGCCCTGTGTTTGAAGGTAGGGGTAGTCGATCTCGGAACAAATTCCCTTTTTGATCTCTTCTTCGTCAAATGTTGTGGTCATTCTGGATTGTGTTTTAGTGAGAGAATGTTAACAATAACATGATATTGTGAGGTGCATAAATATTCGGGGGGGGACAGTGGGACGCACGGCGACGGCATCACTTTTTGAGCCGCCGCTTTCTTTGATAACAAATGCTAGCAAATGCCAGAGTGTGACAGTGCGCCGGCCGTCTCGTAAGATTGATTCGTGCGGCGCACTATTGAACGGGCTAGCGTTTATCCGTCGTGTGTTAGCCATGTTAGCAATAAAAGAAGCGTTTCAAAAAGTGGTCCGATCACTGTGCGTCCCCTGGCTGTGCATGAATATTATGAAACAGTAACACAGATAAGATTGCAACAAAAAACTTACAACCCCCCCTTGCATCCTTTTTCATGCAACGTATCACAATCAATCAAATTCTGTTCACTCAACGGAACGACCAATCCCAAATCATTCCCCACTCCCACACCATTCCCACCACTACTATTCACCTTGTTCAACATCTCAGCTTGTTCATTGGGAGTCATCTTATTATACTTTCCAATGGCCATGGCAGATTCGATTGACCCTATGGCCGAGAACGCCCAGCACGCCCCACATATGCCCTGGTTGCGAATGGGTCCCATTAATCCCTTGTTATGCCAGTCTGCCTCATCCTTGTCATCGGTAGCAGCTTGTAGTTTACGCTCGACAGCCTTCGCTTCTTCAGCTTCGGCAGCACCTCGTAGACGAGAATTATTCAACTCCTGTTTCTCTTCTGCTTCATCAAACTCCATGAAATTAAACTGCTTCCCCTCAAGCATTACCAACTCGGGTGTAAACTCGCCAAGACGCATCCGTTCACGGAATTCGTCGTGGGTCATGTCCGAGAATTCATTGTGGCCTAGGGTGAAGGAGGATGGATTTTCTTGGGCGTTGTGTGTTTCAATTAGGGCTGTAAAAATGATAATGGAAGAGAAATGATATTTCAGAAGAAGAAGGGTTGGGTTAGAGCGAGCGAGCTGATAATGCAACATTCACATGAAAAAATTCAAAGGATATATAAGTGAGACGACGACACGCTTACCATGATTCTCCAACCAAACCAACATCCTACGACTCTTCTCCTCCAAATTCTCATATTCCCTCCCAAACTTCTCCACCCAATCTTCAAACAATTCCATTATTTTAGGAGCGGCATATCCCAATTCACTCTTCTTCTCCAAGGCATCCTCGAGCGCCGACCATAGGGATTGGGAAGCGTGTTGCAGAGAGGAACGATTATCGACCGTTTCCGCGGAGGCGGAGCCAGTGATTTCACCCGTGGCGGCGAATTCGACGTGGGCGTTGGCTACTTGGGCGAAGTAGGCGGTGGTGCTGCCTGCGGAGAGGAGGATGGGGAGTAGTGATTTTCTAAGGATCATCTTGACTTTATTCTATTTCTATTGCTGTTATTCTTCTTTTGCCTTCGTTGTTGTTGCTGTTGCCTGTTGCTGCGTTTTCTTTGCCTGACTGGCCTGATGTTGCTGTGCAATTTTCGATTTTGTGGGACATCAGTTCTGCTTAGATCAAGAAGATCAAGATGAAGATGCGGGTTCTTCGTGTCAACTGTCTTGTTCCGTTCAGCACGCGTGTTGTCAACACACTGTAGGCCGATGTATTTTACTAGGTCTAACAGAACGACATCAGAAACACAAAGCAATTTAACTGAGTCCTATAGTGTGGTTCACACAAAAGCCCAAAATTCCGTGAATACGTTCGAATTCTGTCGTATCATAGCGCACGCGTATCGTATGTTCCAGGGATCAATAACAGTACGTTCTGAAACACAAATAATTCTCGGAACTTTTACGTCACAGGACACTCCCTTCTTTCATCTGAACAAAAAATGGAGTAGATAGGATACCAAACTTGCACGACATAAAGGTAAAGGAGTCATGAGCCGCGACACAAGAGGACACAAGTAAGAGCAAAGAGCCAGAAGATGATGGTAATCTTTGTGGTGGTGGTGGTGGTGGTATCCGGGACCGAGCCCCTCGCCCTCCCTCCTATGCTTCTCCCTCACCAATAAAACATAAAACGGCTGCTTGAACACATTGGCGGCAAATCATCACCATCTCGTCATCACATCTGAAGAGAGCTACCGTCTACCGATAAGAAGTATACTTTTACTTGGTATCGAATCGTCATAGTTACACGAATATCTCACTACTTCTCCAAATCCAAACACAAAAATGTTATTTCGCCGACAAAATAATGGCGTTCGGGCCATGTTACTCGCCATTCTCGCTGTCCTAGCGGCAAGCATCCCAGGAACAATCCAAGCAACACCTCTAACGACTCAAGTCACCGTCGAATTGAAGGCCCAAAATACCAATGATGACACACGAGACCTCCAAGCATTTTCAATCGTCGACTTACTACAACTCACAAACGGCACCTGTCCCGCAGACTGTCCATTATGCCAATGCACAAACGTCACCACCGAGGCCGAAGAAATGGAATGCACGTTATCCAAATCCATCGAGGCGTGTGCATCCAACTCCTTCCAAAAATGTTACGCTGACCTCATACCCGGAGATTTTGACGTGGAGGGATTGTGCGCTGTGGAATGTGCCAACAAGCCGGAGGGGGAACGACCATCGGCGAATTGTCGAATTTGTGAGATATTTGCATGTTGTAAAGATTGTCCGGCGAATAGGGCGGCCGAGTGTTTCCCGCCGAATGTGGAGGATGGGTATACTCCTGTGGGTTGGAAGCCTGCTGATTGTAGTAGTAGTAGCGGAGAACGTGTTGGATTATTGCATGTTAGAGGGTTGCTGATGGTGGTTGCTGTACCGTTTGTTGTTTTGAGTCTGTTTACTTGAGCATACATTCTGTAGGTATCATGCCAAGGTCAATAGAAAAAGGCAACAGCCTCAAACAATCTGCAGTTATGTGATTAGAACACTGTGAACTCAAATGAACACAATTGAGTAAACTGATAGATTTAACACAACAGTCAATACCTCGTTCGATGTTTTTCAAAGTGCATTGTGTGGAGTTCTGCACACATAAAAATAGTTAGTTTGCATCTATTTCGCCCTCAAACATGTCAATTAGAACATGGGTATGGTATCTCACATCAAAACATTGAAACATATCGTATGGAAGATTTCTTTCATATGAAAATCGAATCTGCAATTAATTTTCACCTTCTTGCTTTACAGCAAGATTCATATAACTTATGTTGCTATGTAACATGAAACCTGGCTGGCCAACCTATTAGTCCATAGACGGTAACAAATACAATTTGGTGAAGTCCTTTTCATTACCATATATAACGTGCTGGCATTGGTAGATCATGCTGAGACTCTCTATCCTCACCCAAAGGACTGTGATTACTCACAAACGGTATTTCTGAAACTCAGATCTTTTGGTATATGCTTCAGGGTTTATGTATCGTACCGCCTTTGCATCTGTGGTTGCAAGCAGAGCTTTACCGCACTTTGCACAAAAATGTGGTGATACCGTTCTACTCAACAAAAGTATTGGATGGAGGCCACAATCCACAATGGCACACTTCACTTCGCTCGGTCAGTGAGGACATCCATGGTAACCTTCGAGAAATACTCCCTTAGCAGAAGGCGAAATGAACCTACTGTATGTAGTGGACGCAGGTGGGACCCGAACCATTGGGAGTCGAACCCACGACCTTTGGATGTTTACGAAGTGGCGGGGAAACCCCGGCAAAATATCTCCAAAATCCAAAACGCCGGTCGAATTGTGAAAGAAGAAAAAGAACCCTCGCCTAACATGAAGAACCTTCACATCTATTCCATCTTCGTCGCCTCACTGATTTCAGTGGCGGCAGCCTACACCGTCCCAAATTCTGATAGCGCCAATAAAGCCGCTGTCACAAGCGGAGGCAACCGACGTGCGTTTCTATCCAGCATGGCAAACGCAGCGGTCATCGCGTCATCCGCCGCCAGCAACCCAAGTCGTGCCATCGCCGCCGATAATCAGGAAGATGTCTATTTCGGAGCAGGATGCTTTTGGCATGTGCAGCATGAATTCATATCGGCGGAACGGAATTTGCTCGGCAGGAAGGACAATGAAATGACTAGCCTTACCGGATATGCTGGTGGGATGAAGACGGGTTCTGAAGGTCGTGTTTGTTATCATAACTTTCAATCTGTTGCTGACTATGGCAAATTGGGACATGGAGAAGTTGTGGGCGTGACAATCCCTCAATCATCCGTTGGAGGTGAGTTTTTTTCATGGTGCATAATAATATGGTACCTTTATTGTATCTCGTGCTCGTGATCAACACTCATATTACTCATACCTGCGATGTATGTTGGATATTATGTGGTCAAAGATTTTGCTGTGGAGTATTTCAAGTTATTTGGGGATACGGGAGAACGAGCCGATCCTATGGATAAGGGTGGTGAATACAGGTGAGTATATTATGCAAAAAAAGATGTGGAATCATTCTCTTACATGTTTTCCTCTCCTCCATTCTCGACTATATTTTTTCTAATGCACATAATTCCTGCCTTTGTACACAGGTCTCTGCTTGGCTTGCCAGGGGGGAGAAGCCATCCAATGTTTCGTCAGGTTGAAACTGCCGCTGCAAATGGGGGAATGACCCTTGTGGATGGAAAGGGAAATGATCCTGATACTTTGGGGAAGCATCTCGTGTATGTCTACGATTCAAGAAAGTTTCCGTTTTACCAGGCTGAAGTTTGTAAGTGTGAATATGTATTGCATGTGTGATGGATTTGCTGCTAGGGTATTTCCAACATCACACGAAAATCATTTATAGTTTGAATATCATGGGCAACGTGATGCTTTGTCAATATTATTGCATTCAGTCCCATCAATTATCTTACACTTTTAATCCCCCTTTACAATGTTCATTCAATTAGATCATCAATACCACAATGATTTTCTTTCGGCAGCGTACGGCAAGCAGTATAACGAACTGGCGGATGCTGCTGTCGATGATGGACGCATTAAGATCACTGGATGCCCTGACCGTGTGTGAGCTCGCATTATGATGTATAATTTAGATGATTCAGTTTGAGAGAGAACTGATGCTGCATCTCTATCTGAACAATTTACTGCATCGTATATCACCATAAACAGGCACAAAATGAAAAATGCATGGAAAGAGAATGAGGAAATTATATTGGGTGTAATTGGCGTAGCAACCATTTGCATGGTAGTATGTGGAATATGCTTGGTATGGTCAAGACCAAAGTTTTTGTACATGCCACTCTATGATAGTGGAAGAGATAGTTATGAAAAAGATTCGGACATAGCACACGAGGATATTATTGAAACTGAAATGGCGGAGGGGTTAAACCAGGAGAGGGAAATTTCATGATAGATCTAGAATTCACTCTTGTTTTGTGTTTTTCAATACTTGTAATGGCCATATCTGCAGCGCAGTTTGTTGTAAAATAGGACAACGTTCAAAAATCAATGACAATTATTACTGGCATCATAATAATAGATATAACTACATCTCGAGGTCTTCTTTATTTACTATCACTTTCCAAGCTGACCATTATTTATTGAACCCTATTTGTTATCAAGACAATGTCTCCTCACATACCCTCAAACCTCACAGGCACTCGCTCCTACATGTGGCTTCCTCACATCTCGTACAATCAAAACATAGATTGTCAGACTACATTATATTGACAATAGCTCTCGGGCTTTCATTCATCGCCTCTGCTTGGTTGATTTTTTGCGAGAGAATGGGAAAAAGCCATTCCTCAGCTTGGACAAGTTAGATTGTTTGTTGTGAAACTTTGATGCATTGTTGGCGGCGCTAGACGATTCCTTCGTGGGTGATTCCTGCTTGACGAGAGATGATTCTTGCATGCTGGATTTGCCATGTGAATTATTGACACCCCCGTGAGATGATTCCTGCCTGCTGGATTTGCTGTGCGAATTGACACCACTTTTTATCGACACGCCATCCAATAAGCGTTGTTGATTTGCGATCTCTTCGAGCATGGCTTCATCCAGATCAATGAGGCCAGAGTGGTTTTCGCTGAGACGACGTTGTGTTTGATTCAAATCATGGTACATCATGTGGCCAGCGGGTGCTCCGTTATTAGGGTATTGGTTTTTTTGATTCATTGCTTGGTACAAGGCTTGATTCAATATGTGATGATTATGTGTCGTCGCCGCATGGTTATTAGCGTTGTTTTTGGTTTGCATCAGATTCCACCTCACCGATTTTGTCCCAGTACCATCCGTCAAAGCTGAAACCCCCGTTTGAAAAGTGCGCTGATCGTCCGTTATGGCTGACATGGCCGTGTGCCAAGTGCGCTGATCGTCCGACAGCACCGACATTATTGCCGACCTCCGTGTGTTCTTACTCACGTCTCCCGTCTTATTGGTGACCAATGAAGTACTATCACTTCCGTAAGTGCTATAACTTGCAAAGGATGTATTTGGCTTCGCCGTGTTTGGCGTTGGTTGTTTCTTCGCCTGTAGTGATGAATACGTACTATTTGGTTTCTCATGTGATGGTGTTCGTGATGAATAAGTCCTATAGCTCACATACGACTCCTCCGTGTCCTCGGGAATGTGCGGCATATTTTGCTTCTTTCGTTGTTTCGCCGCCTCTTGCGTTCGCGTGGAACGAGTGCCGTAACTCGCAAATGTCATAACCTCAGTATCTTTTAGCTTGGTGCTTGGTTTCGTCGTCTCTGCCTCTGCCGTTGGCGGAATCACCCATGCGAAATCTAAAAATGATTGGAGGCGACCGGTAAGCTCGTCAAATGCATTTTTGTGCCCCCCCTCCGGTGGTTGTTGCACAGATTCTTCAGAAGTAGTGTGTTCATTGTCCTTATGTGCAGTTGGAGATCCCTCACTGGCTGCATTACTACTGGGCTCTCCAGGTTGTGATGAACCTGAACTCATCTCCTTTTCTCGTCCATCACTATTATTGGCCCATTCTGACAGATCACCTTCTACAGCAGCGCCTTGAGGAGCCTCGGGGGTCATTTTTTCACTACTCTCTTTTCCCTTCTGCTGCTGCACCTGAGTATTAAAGTCAGTACCAGTATTTGTTTCTTCCAATTGTTCTGCCGCACGCCGTGCATGAGTAGTAGTCTTCTCCAGCAAGGCAGCTTCCGCAGCATTCAATGCTGCCAATCGTTCGCTGATCTCAATTTCCTTTTGCAGATTCAGCCGTGCCGTCTCGGCCATTCGCTTACTCATTTCCTTTTCCTTTTGTGAATATGTCTCCTCCAGTTGTCTGTTTTTGCGTGTGATTTCGTCTTCTTTTGCCTTTAAATGGCGCCGTTGTTTGGCGGTCGTTGTTGAAGCTGAAGAAGAAGAAGAAGTGGCGGAAGAGTTGTTTTGATGGCTTCTTGCTTTTGATCTATATGATAGAGTGTCTGCATACCTCTCCTCGTCATCATTGATACCACGGTATCTCTTTGACTGTCCATCATCGTTTTCCATAGATGGATTTACTTCTACAATGTCCCTTCTTGATCTACTAATCGATTCTTCGGATGACCCGTAGCTGACATTATGGAACTCATTATTTCTCTTCTGTGATTGAGCACAATCACTATAATTCCCCTTGATGCCATCCACTGACTTCTTTCCTTGTTGTAATGAGCAGTGAGACGAGCTATCGGTGCTACTATTCTTCTTGTACTCGCCATCATCCGTATTATCATCTCCACTATTCATAACGGCCACAGCCACAGCTGCTGCAGCCTCGTAATCGCCCCCCGCTTCCAACACTGCAATGGACACCTTGGTCGCCAAATCCTCCAAACACGACTTGTTGTTTGACGCACCACGATGATGGTGATTCTTACCAGCCTCTAGGACGGCATTGGCAGCTTTTTCGGCAATTGCCTCGGATCCATCGGCTTGCATGACTGCCAGGGCGACACTTACGGAGAGAGAGGACCAATATTTGCCCGTGTTCCTTCCAGAGGAGGAAGTTTGGCTGCTTTGTGAGTGTGCCGCAGTGGTCGAAACGGAGGCAACGTCAAGAACCTTTTCGTTTATCTTCTTTTTGCCACCCCCTCTTCTACCTTCTCTGTTGGCCCCGTTCTCTGTTTTCATTCTAGATTCTTTTGCATGAGCAACAACAATCAAATCACCACTGCCAGAAGGATCATCAATCTCGTAATCATGATGCGCACGAGATGTAGACTTCTTGGTGTATCTCGTGGATTTACCACGAGAATGATCCACGTCTTTGGGAGAATCGCGATATTCCACACCATTATTCTCCCTCGAATAAGAATCTCCTAGGTCGAAGTTACTGTGATCACTTCTTGTGTCAATTACTGTGTGGCGGCTTCTTCGAGTAGATGGCTCACGTGCTGCCTTTTTTGCGTTATTCGTCTCACGGTGTCGTTTTCCTTGCTCACATACTGTAGGCAGAGAGGCCGTTGCATCGTCATCCTTGTACTTGCTCCCCGTTGCAGCTCTTTGCGCCGATCGGCGTCCTTTTCGGCTCTCCATTGTTGATGTGTTGACAGAAGTAAGTAAATATAACTGTGTATAGCCAGTGTACAGAGAGGTAGCGAGAGTTAAGTTCTCCAGCTGATCGAGCAAGCCTTTCAGTAATCAAAAGAGACAATGTCATTGTCACCTAACACAGTATCTACCAGGCCCAACTGATGAATGTAAAGAGCTACGATACTTTCACTCAGTAAAAGTTCATCCTTCTACATACGTTCTGAGACGACCAAAGTTGAGACTCATCTGTGAGATGGAAGAAGCAAATAAATTCGGCGGTATGTTTCGTTTTCACCTTTCTCATCCTCGGTCAAATAGTGGAGGAATTGGTACGTGATGAGGCGGGAACTTTGGCGCCATACCTGCGGAAATTACTGGCCTTCTGGAATCTGTACCTGCGATCTTTATGTACTCCCAAATTGAAATTTATGAGTACGATACTCCTAGATTGTAGCAATCTGTAGCTGTACAATAGCAACTAGGGACCACCATATGGTAAGGTGCCCACTACACAAAATCAATATTTTGCAC